>CAIGRQ010246545.1:0-18401 GCA_903798375.1 Fraxinus sp. D2006-0159 | reverse complement strand
GATTCCATGGAGGGATAAAAACGTCAAAAAAAATGATTTCCCCTCCATGTAATATTTAAATATAATATTATAGATTGGTGGTATGATCTTGCATGCATTTGAATTGACTGCCAGTTCTTTACCATGGATAAGTTTACACGTAATATAAATCTTTTATATAAGAATAATGTTTTATATGTCAATATGTTATTGTCGACTAGTTTGCATTCTGTTACGTAAAAGGGCCACGATGTCGGTGCACGAAACCACCTCTGAAAGGGTAGAGCCACTTTCAATTGAATAAAAATACTTAAAAACAGATGATGCATAAATTATAAACATTGTGAACCACTCCAGTAAACCGTCTGGTTTTCCTCGGCCCCGGGATGGGGATAGAGATGTGAAGGAGTGTGTGGGATTCCAAGGGTGGTGTATTCAATTGGAACTTCTGAAAATTTTGACGGATTTTTTTTAAGTGATAACTTATATGGATTTCATGGTTTCTTTAAAGATTTATATGGAATTAGTGGAAGTTTTTGGTAAAATTATGAAATTATCACATAAGAGGTGATTCTTCTCACAATTCTCCATTCTCCTTCATTTTCTCCCATATAATAAAAAAATATTTTAAAAAGAATAAAAATTTAAGATCTTAATTAAATAAATAATAATTATTATACATATAAAAAATAAATTTAATGTTCAGTATTATTAATATTATATACCTTTAAAAAATAAATAACAATTATATATTTGAATTTAATTATAAATTGGTCTATATAAAATTTTATAATTAAGTTATAATAAATATATTTCGGAAAAAATGAATGAAAAAACTTTTTTGTTTTATGTAAATGTTTCCCAAAATCTTGTAGTTGGTGATAGACAAATTTTGAGATTTTATTTTATTATTTTCTGTTTAAAAGTTAGAACCGTGTAGATTTTTATAAAAGTCTCTAAAAGTCATAAAAATTTAAATATCTCAAAACTTATAGACTTTTAAAAAATTTTAATTAAATATATCGTGATTTTTAGAGACTTTTTAAAAGTTTATAAAAGTTTCAATTGAATACACCAACACTTTTAGAGAGTCTCTAAAAGTTTACATTGAATACCCATAAATTTTTAAATCCAAAAACGTTATTAAAAATTTCAATTGAATACACTCCCTAAATCTATACCCGTTCCATTGTAGAATTGTGGATGTATTTACGTGTCGGTAAGTGATTCTTGTGAGAAAGTACATGTTTAAATGCACCGTGTTGATGTTCTCACACCTTTAAGTAGGTTAGGTGGACACCCTCCTTTTGTACACATGTAGATTCGAGTAATTCAAATTAATGTGACCTACATCGTCAATAACTTCTTTATCACTACTAACTACAAATATTTTGAGGTGAATTCATAATTAACGTGGCTCTTTCTTTCAATGCAAAATTGACAAACATTTCCTTTTGAGGTGAACTTATAAGTAACGTGGATCTTTCTTTCAACGCAAAATCGACAAACATTTCCTTTTCGACGGTGTGGCAAAAATCACATTTAGGCCCTGTCTGTTTCCATTTTTTTTTAACCAAAAAATTAATTTTGTTACTTTTTTTTTTTTAATTGTGTTAGATTCTACGATGGGTGATAGAGTCCGTAAAAATCACCGGTTGTGAAGTTAGCGACGGGTTTCAATCTACCACAGCCACCCTAATAGGCTGAGCCAGTCACCTGCCATTCAACACGTGGTCGGGTCCACATTGATTTTGTCACTCTCTTAGCCGTTCACAAATCAAGCCCAGCTATCTTTTCTTTAGCCAAGCCGATATAATTAATTTGTATTTAAAATTATTAATTTATAAACACGATAGATATGAATGGATGAAGTAGAGAAGCCTGTCGTGTGGGAGCAAATGAAAAAAACCTTCCTTCGAGCTGATGACTAGCCAAGCCATCTTGAGTCGTCAACAAGCATAAAAGACGAGGCGCATAACGCGGGATGACCTATTATCATTCCTAAACCTTCTAGTAACAAATTTGCTCTACTGATTCAAGCTGCTTCAATGGGGATTTTACGATTGCACGAGACTGAGAATGCAGAGATTGATGAGTTCCGCCGTATGCTGCTGTCTTGTGCTGCCGGACACCGGAGAAAGGACGGTGACGATTTGAGAGACAGAGATCCTGTGATCTCCGGAGCTGGAAACGACGACGTACTGGAGAAGTTAGTGTGTGTCACCAGTGGCGTTTCGTACCTCGGTATCGCTGTTGTGAACCAGCTCCTTGTCCATGGTTACTCCGTGCGGATCATTGTTGATAATGAAGGTCTGTTTTGTATAACTGGCTGCCTTATTTAATTATATTTTCCTGCCGGCGGTACCCAAGTTGTGAGCGTGATTCATGCTGTCTTACACACACATACACATGTTTATTCATATTCATATCTGATTCGTTTGATTGCAAAGATGGAAAATGAGTGGAAAGAAAATATTTGACAGAGAATTGATTTGTTTAGAAATTGTTTTACTGAAAATTATAATTAATTGTGTTTGATTGGTATAAATTTTCATGAAAAATGTTGAAAATTTGGTGTCCGTTTAGCTTCGTTTTTTATGGAAATTGTCCATTAAAGTAATAATTTTTTCTATCATTGGTTTAGAATTTGTTCCAATTGCCCAAAAAAAAAAAAATTTAAAAAAATTATCATATCGAATATCATTCGTTTGGTTTTGTTTTGCATGAAAATTGTCAATAAAAGTGATTAATTTTTTTACCATTGTTTTAAAAAAATTTTCCAATTGCAAAATTAAAAAAAATAGTTGGAAAAATGGAAATTCCATGGTAAATAAGGTGTATCAATCGGAGCCTTAATGAAAAATAGTTAATTTAATTTAATATAATTAATGAATTACTTTTTTAGATTATTGGCAACATCAACTTGCTTAATTTATGTGTGCGGACATAGATGGATCCAACATCTGCTTTTCATTAGTATGCTTTACATCATTGAAATTTCTTTTTGAAAATGACTGTCGATTTTACTTTTTAGGATTTAAAAAATGCAGATTACAATGTTTCTCCTTTTCTGAGATTTCTCTCCACTGTGGTATAACGAATTATTAGTGTTGAACTGAAATTGCAGAAGATGTGGAGAAGCTGAGGGAGATGGAAATATCTGGTGAAATGAGACTTGCCGATAGTATTATTGAAATAGTCATGTCTAAGCTGAATGAAATTGAAAGCTTGGCCAGTGCATTTGATGGTTGCCGTGGCGTGTTTCACACTGCTGGATTTATCGACCCTGCCGGGTTATCTGGCTATTCAGTGAGTGCTTGTTCTTTCGTCCTTCCATTTTCTCCCCTCAACAGCTTGCCAATCAGTCTTAATGCATTCCCCCTGTTTTATGGAATAGAATGAAATGTCTCATTTTTAATTATTGAATTATGATAGAGACAAAGAATGCTGCTTTAATTATAACTTAAATGGTCTCATATGATGTCATTTTGT
Source organism: Fraxinus sp. D2006-0159 (assembly GCA_903798375.1). Lineage (NCBI taxonomy): Eukaryota > Viridiplantae > Streptophyta > Magnoliopsida > Lamiales > Oleaceae > Fraxinus > Fraxinus sp. D2006-0159. The sequence continues at coordinate 14,930 of CAIGRQ010246545.1, read as the reverse complement.
TAATCGCACTGAGCTTGAGGTCATAATTTTATAGCCTGAATAATCAGTAGCATGTGCCTATTTGATGACAATATTTAGACAGTTCTCTCTTTCTTATCATTTGCCTTTTGCAATTACAACACATCTACCAATATCCTTATTATGCTGTACTTGACGAGCGTTTGTTGTTGAGTAGTTAACACAATTTCATTCTATTGGTTTCTAACTGTCTAAGACAAAATATAAAATTGAATTTTTACATAAGATGGATAGATAAGATGGATAGATAAGATGGTTAATATGATACAAAGCAAGCACAGGTATCGAGTTTGAAATTTTGACATGTAAGGTATTTAGTGAGGGGCTTGTCGAAGAGAAAATAAAAACAAATAAGTTTCTTCTTCTCTTAATAGTGTAAGCTTTTTGATGAAATGGTTTATACAAACGAATACTGATTCCAGGAGATGAGATGACAGTTAACAAGATGACCAAGGAAAGTTACGGTACTTGCCGGATGTCATTCTGGATAAGTATTACCGGTCTTTAGGATAGATATGCAACTCTGCTATATGGCTTCTTCAACATGTAAATAATACTATAGCAGTATAAATGTAACTAGTGTTGGAGTGTGTGAAGCACATTCAATTTTATATATTACTCCTAGTTTGACATTATAAATTTCCATTTTTGGAAGTGAATAACCATTTATACCTGCATTTAGTTTCTCTCCCTTTCTGAGGAGCAAAGTCATGAAAATTTAATGTTTTCCAGAAAGCCATGGCTGAGATCGAAGTGAATGCAAGTAAAAATGTTGTAAAGGCGTGTGGGGTTACACCTTCGGTTAGACATTGCATATTCACATCCTCCCTTTTGACCTGTATTTGGCGAGATCACTCTTGTGATGAACTCCCTTCTCTAATTGATCATAGCTGCTGGAGCGATGAATCCGTCTGCCTAAACAAAAAGGTAATTCCTCGAAAACTAATCTAGTTTTCCAGTACATGATCCGATAAATCAAGAATTGTAAGAGAATTAGTGAGATGTAATGCAGTTTAATTGAATTTTATCTGGAATTTATAGCTCTGGTATGCTTTGGGGAAATTGAGGGCAGAAAAATCTGCTTGGGAAGTTGCCAGGGAGAGCGGTGTTAAACTTGCGACCATTTGTCCCGGGCTTATCACCGGGCCAGATTTCTACCGTCGTAGTCCAACATCTACAATTGCTTATCTCAAAGGTGTTCAAGAAATGTACGCGAATGGCTTGCTAGCAACCGTCGACGTAAATAGATTAGCAGAGGCACATGTATGTGTATTTGAGGGGATGAAAAAGACAGCGTCCGGGAGGTACATTTGCTTTGATCGAATAATAGAAAGTCCAGATGATATTGAAAATTTGGCCAGAGAGACGGGCATAAACACAAGCACAATAATCGGTGGCACGTCAAGTAGCAACAGGGCTCGGTTTGAATTGTCGAACCAGAAGCTTTTTCGACTGATGTCAAGAACATGGAGATGTTTTAATGAGTAACCGATAAATTATTTTTCAAATTCTGCTTTGAACAAGAGTCGAAAGACTAGGTACTTTCTGTCCAATCCTTAAAATCAAAGATGCCTAGGTTTGAATGATGAATGTGACACCGGTTATTGTGGATTGATCATATATTTGTATTCAATTTTTTAGGGGGAAAAAAGAAAAGAAAAATAAAAGTTTGGGACAGTGTAACTTAAATAAGTGGATTATCTTACATCTTGGGCATTCTGCATACCTGCCCTTACCTTTACTGAATTCCAATTCAGCCCCTGAACTGTTCAGATTGTTCAATTTGGTTACTGAAGTTTCATTCTCATGCAATTCAGTCCCCTCAACTTTCTGATCATTGCAAATTGATCCCTGAACTTTTCGACTAGTTCAGATATTAAGTATTATAAGTTCGTTATGCAGTCGAATATACCTCGGGTTCCATATCTTTACACTCACATTATAAGAGTCAGCTGACTTTCAATTTCAGCACACATTAAAATTGCGGTTGAAATCAACCCAATGAAATATCGTAAGAGGAATATCAATTAATCCTACAAAATGTATGAATAATAATGGGTAATAAATGATAAATGTTCTATTGAAATTAATGTTCGGAATCTGAGAAATGTGACAAAATTCAATTATCCAGATCGTTTTTTCTTATATATATCCCAATTTGTTCAATATTGTGCAGTTCATTTATAGAAAGGAAAAAAAAAAAATAAGAACTGCAGATTTACTGCAAGAAAACTTCACTTAAGGTACCGTCGTCATCATTCATCAATGGCTATTTGTTCAGACTCACGCGCGACGTCGTGGAGTTTAAGGAGGGAGTTGAAAAAGAGAGACATTTTCCTTTATTCACTGACATTGGGAACATATAAAACTCCAAAACTCCCTCTACAAATACCCATGCTCGAATGCTTCAGTGCAGTGTTTACTAGTATATATTTTAATATCAAGAAAATGCTTTGCTGTAGTCAAGATTTAGAATTCACTAAAATATACTGTGTTCAAAGCCCACAAACCATATTCACACACATACCCATGCGTGTGTCTGTGTGCAAATATGCCACCCATTATATATAATAACATCTCATCTCACTCAGGACTTTGTTAGACTTCTCTCAAATCTCAAATTTCAGACCAAAAAAAACAACAGTCTTAGCATCTTCATATTCATGGCTACATCGAACATTTCGGGTGCATTTGTCTGAATTCTCAAGAGGCATTGAATGAAAATCTGTGACCATCTGCAATCCGAGGTATGTAAATTTTCAAAATCTTCAATGAAATCGATGGAGAGCATTGTTGTATATATGTTCTTTCTATTCAAACTTTAAGCAGCAATATTACATGATTCAATGTCATTACCTTTTCACCAAAATTTCACTTTAGGTCCAAATTATCAATGTGCATAAGTAGCGTTCGATATAAAACACGATGCTAGATATTATTTGACGTCTTGACGATTCATAGAAACTCCCTGAATAGAAAAGTTACATTCAAGTGAAAGTTAATTTTTCTGTATGTACATTTTTCATATATGATCGTGCATCCCATAATTGGCTTTGAATTTGTAGATCTGTTAAAAGAAAAAGGAAACATAAAATATTTCTTTACATTTTAAATCACATCTACACCGTCCATCCATCCATCCTATTCTCCTTTATTAGTTCTTTGCTTTTAGCCTTCTTTATTTTATTATTATATAATATAACTCATTGGGACGGCCATATTAGTTTATCTGATACAAATTCAGTCTTTAAATTATTGAAACTAATCTATTATGGACTAAAAGTCTGCATCAAAAAGCAGTTTTTTTTTTTTTTTTTTAAACCCTTCTCGACTCGTGTGGTTACTGAAATTTTAAGAGTAGACTAACATTAGCATCATTGAAAGTGAAATAAAGCCATGGTTGCTTTCGGCTTATTTTGACAGTAATGTGAAAGAGTTGTTTGTGTATCAGATCCTAGTCATCATTTGAGAAACTTGAAATAAATTGAATAAAAAAATTCGAGTCTCGGGGACTGGCCCGGGCAATGAAATCACAAGTAAAATTTAAAGAGTAATGTTATTCATCCCCAGTGGGATTACAAACACAGTCTAAGCGGCTATAAATGATAGGTTAACGCCACCTAAACTGTATTTGTAATCCCAGTGTGTATGAAATGAATAGCATTACTCAAATTTAAATCAATAATGCTATGTAGTCCCATTGGGGTTATAACTCTAGTCTAGGAGTCTCTAAATGATTTAATTTAACCTATCATTTAATGTCACATTAACGCCACCTAGATTGTGGTTGTAATCCTAGTGAGGATGAATATCATTACTCAATTTAAGTAAACATAACGCTACATGTGGAATCTCCATGGCATCATTGGAATTTGTTATTTTTCCTCTAATTAATAAATAAAATAGAAAACAGATCTTGGGAACTCATAAATTGTTGCTGGGGAATTAGTTTTGTTAATTTCATTTCATCTTCTTGTTACAATAAACAAGGTAAAATATTTGTATCAATATAGATTCCCTGCCCTGCCCTACCCCCACTCCATCCACCCACCCACCAACAAGATCTTATAGATTTCTGTGTGATTTTCACCTTAGTTAAAGTGTGATTAAAATAAGTGAATCCGATATGATTTTTAGTGTAAAATCTTGTTCAGGTAGTTCGAGCGATAATCAGATGAGAGTCCATGTGAAAATTAGGACTTGTGCTCAAGCTATTAATTTATATATGCACCATTTCTTTTGAAAGCGTTCATAAACATTCATGACTTTTTATTGCGTTCACCAAAATTCGAGCAAAAATCTTAGATTCAAATTTTGGGGAATATGTATACACACTCTCTCAAAATGGATAATACATATAATTTAACGACTTATAACACAGGATTGAGTCGTTACAATCCAAGTTTTTGTTCCTATGGTGCCTCGTGCAATAAGAAATATCAGTGTGCATTTGATCATTATTCTTGTCACGCTTCATATCTCTAGGCTATAAAATTGGAAAATTATCCATCCATCTATCATCTCTATAAAAATGTATCAAGTAACACGCAGTAAAAATTTGAAATCTAGGTGCTGTAAAAATATTCATTGACAATTCAATGCAGAAGAGAAGATGTTATAGAACAGTTTTAAAAGCTTGTATATGAACAAGACATGAAGAATGATAGAATTTCAGACATTCCAATGAGAGAATGATTTTCACCAATTTGGTTTCTGTGTGTTGTGTCTCTGTCTATGTACTGGTCTGGTTAAGTCTCTCACATTCCCTTCAATCCCACTTTTCTTCTTGTAGACCCATTTCATTATAGTACAGTCTAGTCAATTTCCTATCACCTTTGATACTACATACATAAAACTTTTTAGACTTTGATGTTTATGGGATATTTAGGTTGGGTCCCCAACTTTTTTTGTGTGGTGTGGTCATGGATTCTAGCCAACTTAAATTTGTGAATTTGGATTTTCACGTGATTGAAATTTGTCAAAATGATACAATCACGTGCGACTTAAAGATGAAGAACAAAATTGTCATATTACTTAATATTTCTTACCAATTCAACTTAAAATCAAGTTCGATTTTAATGTCAACATTTACGGTTTTGATCAGGCGGGGATCCAGATTCACATTTTAGTGTTTATTTGGGAGAGATTTTTTGAAGTAAAAACAAAAATGAACGAATACCCAAAAAGCTAGAAAGTGTTTAAAGAAATAAATGATTGACATTTAACGAGATTCTTGTTCATAAAAATGACACGATCAAGTTAAAATAAGAAAGAACTTGAGAACAACGTAGAGTTAAATGAACGAGAGGGTTTTAATCGCACGTTTCATCGAAGTGATAAAACGATGGGACAGGTGTGAAAAAAGACGATTCATATAGTCAGCCTTAAACGCGTACTAGTTGTATGCTCATCAAATATCTTGTGCTGTGTACTAATTTACCCAAAATCGTTAAGAGTAAATAATTGGTAAATATTTCACCATGCGACTTTCTATATTGTGAACACGATAAATAAATATTGAGATACAAAAGCAAGCACTAAAGCAACTGACAATTTTTCTGAGCCTGAAACTGAGTCTGAGTGTTCTCAGGTGAGTCTATTTTCTGTCCTACTTTGCTATAATCTGCCATTTTTCTCTGCTCAAAGAAACATCACATTATCATAATATTTCTCTTAAATTACATGTAATCTATACGGCTTTTGAATTACCAGAATAATTGCATGGAGAAACATTTTTCAATTCTATATAAATGTGTCTAGGTGTTTCAAGAAAGTGAGATCAAATGGTTGAAAACCCATCTCTGGGATCATCAAGAAACGGTGCCATGCGCCGCCACCGCAATCGCCAAGCAGTGGTGGATGACGACGGAGTGGATAAGATTACGTGCACAGGGAAGTCATGTCAATCTTGCACCGCCGGAGTGATCGCCGACTGTGTTGCGGTCTGTTGCTGTCCATGCGCCGTCGTGAACCTCCTTGCACTGGCGTTTATCAAGGTGCCGTGGATGGTGGGCCGGAAGTGCTTCGACATGGGCAAAAAAAACCGGCAGTTAAAGGAGAAGAGAAAATCTGAGAGGAGTTACAGCGACTGTTGTGGGGACACGTTTGGAATTTCTGGAAAGGGACGGGTAAATGGAGGGACAGTATTGGAAATTGTATCACCTGAGGAAGAGCTACCGGACAATTTTAGCGTGGGGTTTGAGGATGAAGAAATTTTTCATTTGGGTTTTGGTAGGGTCTCTTTCACTGGAATTCCTTGTGAAACTAAGGGTAATTAGGGAAATATAATTTTTGAAAAATTATTTCTTGCTTAAGAAAGTTTAAACATCAAATTTTTCTCTCTTTTTTCGGCCTCAAAGGATGAGAGTAAATGTCCATTTTACCCTTTGGCCTTGGAATTTGAATTTGATGTATGGCTCGACTAGTATTTAGTACAGAAATGAAGAATTTGCTTCTCTCTTTGTAAATTGTACAGTTAATTTTGGAGATTTTTGCTTAAATTCTTAATCTGGATTAATTAATTAAAAAATTCCCACATTAGAGTTTTGTAATTAAGCTTTGATAACGGCAAAAGAGAGAACTGTTACTTGACTAGGATACATTAAAAGGTTAATTTGAATCAATTAATGTTTATATCCAATTTTGTTTCTATATAATTATAAACACCCCATTCGTAGCATGCTTCAGTGCTTTGCTGTCATTTTTGAATGAGTTAGTCTATGAGTACAGAGAAAATCAACAGAAAATACACTTAGAACGTTTTTATTGGAAGAAAAAAAAAAACAGACAAACAGGCAAATAGGGTGCTGCAACTTCAACACCTTGTTTTTATTATCGCAAAGAATCCTGTATTTGCAGCTTATTCCTTTTGAATTATTCATCTTCCTGCTAAGCATAATTTTGTATTGATATTTGAGCAGTTGAAAGAGCATGTCTTGAAAGTAGATAATAATGATTTACTTATGACTATTCTTCTACAAGTTGGGTAATGGCCTGTGGATTACTTTGGGAGCAAAGTCGAAGATTTTGGTAGTCTTATGAGAGGTTGAAAAATTGCAATTGTAATTTTTTTAGTAAGATCCGTAACTTTGAGGCTTAAGAAATAGAGAAAACGAATATTTTTTTGAGTGGAAGGTGACGATCCTAGTAAAACGATTATACAAAGCAAGTTGTTAGGTATATCAACACTCGAATTCTTTGTTCTTTATTTTTCGTGGCTTCGATGATCAATCATTTCTTTCACAAAGGACAAGAAGCACTCAACTGTTGGCATGTGCCTAATAAGAATTTTGAGAAATGACTAGTAAAGAAATGAGTGTATGTAATGCCTCAACGAAAAGGAGAAAAACCTGCTACATTTTGTAGGGGTGAGTGAATTGGTCTGGTCCAGTTCTTCTAACATGCATTGCCAAAAGAGGAAAGGGGATTACATGCTGGGAACTAAAGCTATTTCCAAAATATCCATTTTTAATTAATGGGATAAGTGTTAATTTCCAGCTAATAGACTTAAATTAATTGGCCCAAAAATTGAATTATTAGTTATTTGGGCAACAATGTCCTCTTTATTCTTTTAAGTACGAACTTTAATATCGAATATATACACACACACACACGATTTGGATCCCACATGATAAGTGTATTTTATACACTTATTTAGACTGTTAAATTAGACTACTTGTTGATGAATTATATGGAATATGGTTTGATTCTATGTAAATATTGATTTATAGGTAAACATCGATGACATTGGTTGGATTGGAGAAAACGTGCAAGAAAAGGGCTAAAGTGATGCAAATTCAAAGTTCGGTGACTAAAGCGCAAATACTCAAAAGTTGTGTCAGACCTTACGATGAAGATTCGAGAATGCTATGGATCAATTGGATGAAAAAAATATAGTCGAAGTATTGTCACACATCAATTTACAACCGAAAAAGTTATGCTCCGAATTTTCAACTTCAAATTGAGTCATTTTTTGGCACAACAAACGTTCGAATTGAAAAATAATATTTAAATAAGAGTTGTAACCCTTTGACTTATTTTTACAATGCATTTTGAATCAGGAGAGAAAATTATGATGAAAATATTGAATATTACTTGGGGCAACCTAAACGCGTGCCTAGGCCTGCAGAGGAGACGCATGCCTCCTCCTCTTTTAAGACCAACTAAAGCTACCAAATTCACAGAGGCGTGCGCCCTGGCTAAGCCTATGTGCACGCCCCAAGGTAAAACGGGAAAAAAATATTCGTTCCTTTTTCTAAATTCGGTACATTTTAGAATGCACTTTTTTTACATTCTATATATTCCAAGGCCATCAAGAATGTCAAAAACCTAGTTTTCATCATATAAGAGGAAGAAAATGGAGATTTTTACATTCAAAGAACGGAATTGCATCTTTTGAGGTCAAATTTCAAGCGAGGAACTGAAATTTTCACGTTCTTCTCAACTTTCTTAGTCCCGGGTGATGTCGTTTCTCCCTCTTTTTTATAATTTTCATATTAAAATGTTAGGCTATATCTTTTATATATTGGATGGATAATGATGTCGTTGATTTATAGCTTTTAATTCAAGACTTATTATTTTTTAGTTAATATTGTGTTCTTGATTAAATATGCATGAATCGTGTGTTGTTTGAATTTTTTACTATTATTTAGATAATTAGCTGCTTATTTATAGTGTTGGAAGATTTACGATAAGTAGAACACTATGTATTTAGCACAAGGACAATATGTATTGAAAAATGTTTGTGGCATGTGCAATTGTGTAAGATAATCCTGTGTGCGCTTTGCATATGAATTCGGATTAGAAATATGATCGGGCGTGTTAAGCATAGATTTAATATATTTTGGAAGAGAATATTAAATATTAACTGATTGTCAAGAACACAATAATCAATCTAACTTATATAAGTCGAGAATTGGAACTAGACGTCAATAAGTGGATTCTCAAATCTAATACATTCATCTTATCTTTGGATAAAAACTGGTCTTTTATTGCTTTCATAATTTAAGTTAGAATAATAACACAAAAAAATCTCTTTTATGTTACAATAAATCGAATTTTATTATAACTAGTAAACTATAATTACAATTATTTCTTGTAAGACGATACTTTTAACTCACCAAATCTATTACTTATCAACATTCTCATATACTTACGGATTTTGTACGAACGCCAAGTTTATAAATAGTATTTGGGGTTTGTTTGTTACCTCCTTAGAATAAACGATGAAACTTAGAAATGATATATAACTTTCATTTTATTTGACGGGGATAATTTTACATCTTAAATGTAATTTTTTACTTAAACTTACCGCCCACACTATACTCCATAGAGGCGATCCTCGTCAGTCTTTGATGGCATTATTCTTGATATGATGCTTCGTACAAAACAAAGAGCATGTTTAACACAAAAATAAAATAAAAAATTACTATCTTATAAGGAATCCACAAGTTTTGTGAATCTGACATTTAGTTAAAAAATTCCCAATTTATTTAGCTTATAATCTGACATTTAGATTGTAGTCTACTTAATTTGTGGATCCTTCGCGTATAAGATAGTAGCGTTGTTAGCCAAACATATCAAAATTCTAAAGATGTGATGGACAAAAAACTTGTGCTCCATTCTCAAGAGTTCTTGATAAGATGTTTTAAACAAAAAAAAAAATCATGATTTTTGAAGTTCTTTCATACATATTGAAGACGAAGATCTTGTAATTAAAACAATTTTGTGTGCCATGACATTAATATCTAGAAAGATCGAGAACCTGCTGATGGCTTATTGATTATAAAATGTCGTTTGTTCTTTTGGATGCAGATGAGAATAGCTGTAGGATTAGATGTTCCTTGCATCTTTGAAGGGATATTGTTCCTATTTCTAGCTTTGTCAAAATACACTCGAGCCTTCCCGGAGGCTTGTGCGAGCTGAGGTAGGCCACTTCGGCCAAATCCACCTTGGGATGGACCTACATTCCTAGACGGGTCACTGAGAAATTTGTCAACAATACTCCAGCTTTCTAGGGCTCTTTGTAACCAGCAAGCTGGTTTGAATCAACATACTATCATCAGACAAATAAGGGCACGCTAGCATCAGCAAAGAACGCTAGTAACGTATAACCACAACAGTTGGTTTAAGCATTTGAAAAGATTGGACAAAAATCTTTCTGCAACCATATCTTCTTCACAATGGGCAAAAATTAGATGCTTTTCACCAACTGCATTTCATAACATTTATTCCTAAAAACTTCCAATCGATGAACCAAAATGAGAGCTATTAGCCGGGTTGTGTAAATGCACATGCAAATGAGTCACTTGAAGAATCAGAGATTGGGTTCTTGAAGAACTTTTGTGAAATAAATCAAATATGCGGCAAACTAGCAGAACACGCTTATTCTCCAACTAGTATCATACAAGAAACCGAAGAGAGAGATGGCATTAGTTCATGACCACAGTAGACTAAAGAACAAAAAGCTACATGAACAGGTCAAATCTGTAGATTAACCTAAGCCTCGTCATACTTAGAACTTGTCCTTGTGCGATGATGTATTCTCAACCACTCTTTTAACCTTTTCCACAGATGTTTCTACTTTCTCCAAGAGGGATTTAAGCTCATCCTTCAAGCTGGATTTGTCCGCGGGTGAAATTTTCTCACTGCAGTTTTCCAGCATTGCTTCCATCGTCTCGAGTTTCTCCCTGATGATGCCAACATCAGGCAACTCGCCCTCTGCATGCTGGGACGAGTCTGGCTTCTCGGAGGTTCGCTTAATGGGAGACGAGATTTTTGTATGAGAACCCTGAAGCGTTGAACCAGCCGAAGAATGCTGCAGCGTATAGTTAACACTCTGGCCAGGGAACGGATTTTGGTTTATGGAGGATCTGAAGGCTTCTTTTGCATCACGATCATTCATGTAGACAACCTTCACACACTGAGAATCTGGCACCAAGCAAGTTTCTGTTTCATTCAGACTCCCAAACCTACCAAACAGCTGAACAATATCCTCCTTCGATGGCAAAGTGAATCCCGAGGAAAATGTCAAAATGAGGGACGTTAATGAGGTTTTTCTCTCGGCCATATCAGAACTTGTTTTTGAGCCAGAAATCCCATCAGCTTTTCTGGGCCTGGTTGTATCAGACTTCACTACTTGCTTTTGGTTCCTGGCCTTGGCACTCTTCGGCTCGGAAGATCTGGCCTTTTTCTGAGTAAGATCATTTCCTAGATTATCTGGCTGAGAGTGCAGTGACTTTCTTTTCCGACCTGATTGGCATTTATGAAAAATCTTGTAGTCCGATCCCCGTAAATAGATTGAACTCCTGAATGCAGAAGTAAATTTCAAGACTTCATTAACATAACTCTTCTTGGTCAAGTAAACATGATCAACAGCTGCAAACTGAATCTCAGATAACATATCAGTAACACTAACATCCACTGCAGAAGTAAATGCTGTCTTCTCTGTATCCTCACCTGCCTCGCTCACATTACCATATGTGTCAAGTCCTTTCTGCTGTTTGTCAGGCAGTTTCTCCACAGGTACATCTTCCACCTGAGCTATCTTGGTAATTTTCTCTGTTTCAATTTCTGATCCTTTCTTAAAGCTTGAGCTTCCTTCCCTCCAATTTAGGTTTGTGTAAGGAGGAGATAGGTACTTGCTCTTCTTCCTTTCCCTTGGAGAAGATACAGTTTCAGATCCCTCTACAGCTTCTCCAGTGACATTTCCCTCAGCAAAAGCATTATTTTCCTTTGGTCTGCTTAAGCAAGGATCTTCATTTTTCATCTCCATGCCTACATTGTCACTTGCAGCATTTGAAACCTTATTCTCTGAGATTTTAGAGGATTCAGAAATTGCAGCGTTCCTCTTCCCAACAATCTTCTTCCGCATTGAAGAAGCTCCACCACTGTCACCATCCTCTACGCCCATGTCATTACCCTTGCTCTTCTTGGCAGATTTGGACTTGCTGGAATCTGTTCCTTCTGTGACTGTAGTTCTCTTCTTAATCTTGGGTTTAACTTCCGGGTTTTCTTTCATGAGTTCAGCAACACTTTTCTGTTTCCTCCCGTTTGAAGGAGCAGCAGAATTCCCAGTACCTTCTGTGGGTGAAGCAGGGGAATCATCTTCAAGTGGACCAATAGGGACTTCAATTGGAACACTAAAATCAATCATGACCTCATCATCCACATTGTTACTTTTATTTTCAATCACATTTTTACTATTGTCTTCCAGACCTTCAATTTCTTGGGGTTCGCAATATACAGGCAAACACCCACGACCTTTTGAGCGATTAAAGGCAGAAAGCCAACTCTTCAAAACTGCAAACTCTATCATACTGCCAACAGAAACAGCTACTGCAATGCTTCTGATTCTTGCAAGTAATTCTGCAGGTTCATATGTAGGAGTTGAAAGCCTACCAATATCAACCTCTGGCACGAGAACTCCGTCTTTAATTCCAACATTTGCCACCAGCGGCCGAGAAAGTCCAACTTTACGCTCCTTGGGTATACATTTACATGTCATCTTTGACTCCACAAGTCTACCAACTTCATCAACAGCCCTTTGAACAGCATTGAGAAAGCTCTTAGAACTACTGTCCTTTGATGTCTCTTCAAAGTTCTCCACAAAAGGTATTAGCTGAGATGGCAAGCACCAAGCACAAGAACCATCCCCAAAAAAGGCTACCAAGAGACGACCAGCCTGACCAGAATGGCCATGCTTCTCCGCAAATTCTGAAGCGTCCAATGGATTATGAATTTGTCCAGGCCACCACGGATGACTTCTAATTTTACCCCAAACAAGATCTCCTACACGAAATTCATGCTCCTGACCCACCAGTTTTTCTTCATTCTCAATTTTTTCATTATCAGCAACCACAATTTCAGTATTCCCATCAACACCCACTTTCCCCGTTTCTTCCCCAGTTTGTCCTGCATTTTTATCCATATCAGTAACAGTGCCATTCAATTGTTTATAATCACTACCCAAAACTACTATATTCTCTGCACTGGAGCCCTCCCCGTCTTTATTTTCAAATCTTTTCTCCCTGCCATCAGCATCATCTGAAGAACCAGAATCATAAACTTCAAGATTAACAGAATTAGTCGCGTCAACATTAGATGCATTATTAATATTCTCAACTCCATTTTCTTCATCCTTCTCAACACCTAAATCAGATTCCAACTTCTCAAAAGTAGTCTCCACAACAGTTTCCGTCTCAACAACATGCTTGGTAACTACAACAACTGAGTCATCATCTCTGTTCAAATCAGAAGAACTAACCTGCTTTAACAGGTTCTCTTCCCGTTCAGAACGGGAGCCCCAGTTCCCTTCCCGTTTAGAATCTGAATCACCCATTTGCACTACAGAAGGCTCGGCTATTTCTGCAGAAGAACCAGCAAGAATTTTTCTAGCAGCTTCAATTTCTTGAGAAGTTGCCATTTCTGTAGAAAACCCGATTTTACGAAACGCCAACAAAAACACTTCTCCAACAAGTCTTCCAATCACCACTGTAGTTACAATAACCCGAAAGGAAACCAAATAAAAAACAGTACAAGTAAACTAAAAATCCACAACAATTTTTTCCACGGTTTTCACTCCCAGAAAAAATAAACCAAATAAATTACAAACGCACGAGAACCCACATAAAGCAAAGAGGCAAATATAACAGAGAAAGAAAAAAAAAAAAGCAAGAAGAAATCAAGTTCGTAAAGTTCAAGATATACTAAATAATCACTTCGAAGAGTAAAAATCACAGAGCAGCAAGAGGAAGAATACCTTATATACATTAAACAAGATTTTTAGAAGCCATTTTTTCTTCAAGAAGATTCTTAAAACCTCATTTAGAGTTGAAAATGCAGTTTCACAATGAAGAAAATTAGGGTTTATAAATGAACTTTTCAGCTACTATAGATATAGTGATTAGACAGATGGCCTATTAGGCATTTTTCTTCCAAAAAATGAAAAAAGTTTCGCAAATAAAAAGCAAGCAGCGTGTAAATTTTTCAGGCGGTGGCGCCGTTTTTGGGTAATAATTGTTTAAAAATTTGTATTACTCGTGGAAGTACAGTAATGAAAGCTACTCGCTCTCTTGTGCTGCTTTGTAAAAAACTAGGGCTTTATAAATTGACGTGGCGTGCAGCGGTAGCGAGTGGCATCGGGATTAGACTCCTTGAAAATGTCAAATCCTTTAAAGCATTGTAATTAACCGGAAGTAACTGACAGTTTACAGTTCACGCATAACGTAAAATTGGAAAATTTTTATCAGCGGTACCTAATATTTCAATTTTTGTAGACTTCACTCTAATAATCATTTTGTACCAAAAGAAGTGAGAGTCATGCTATGAGTTCAAAAAATTTGATAAAATCACTTGACGCCCCCTATAAGTGTCGATTTTGTCAAATTTTTTGTACACCATTTTGTACAAGTAGATTAATCCAAGAAGTGAGGGCCCCAAAACACCATCAATTGACCAGGAAAATTAAAAAAATTAGGTATATTGACCTTTTAAGGAGGGGGCAATTTCGTCCAATTAGTATTTCTCATTTGATACTGTTCAAATCAGTGTATATTTTCCCTCCACATTGTTGAATAATANAAGTGAGGGCCCCAAAACACCATCAATTGACCAGGAAAATTAAAAAAATTAGGTATATTGACCTTTTAAGGAGGGGGCAATTTCGTCCAATTAGTATTTCTCATTTGATACTGTTCAAATCAGTGTATATTTTCCCTCCACATTGTTGAATAATATTTATTCTGAGCTCAATGATACTGAGGAGAAATTTGTTCGCGGAAGGAAATCGAAATTGCGGGCCGGATCATTACGGAGGAGGATAGAGATGGCAATTTATCCCGCCCTGCCCGCCCCCGAATGGGGCGAAAAAAACCTGCCCCGACGGGTTGGCGGGGGTGCCCCGCCCCGCCTAG
>CAIGRQ010246543.1:0-15646 GCA_903798375.1 Fraxinus sp. D2006-0159 | reverse complement strand
ATTTCTAACAAGTTTTGTTTTTTGAATTTTTCATGAATATATCTTGTCAAGCATTCAGAGACTTAAATCGTCATCCGTTGAAGAACAAGAAATCAAATGAGACTCGAATAGAACAAGAACAAGAAAAGTTTAAAACTTATAAGTAATTTATCGAAACTCTAATGTAAAGGTATTAACTCTTCAATTCCTAGCAAATGCATAAAGCTCAAATTATTTTCATAATTCATCACTTGCATAAAAATACTTTTTATTCATATAATGTAATAGATTAAAAAAAAAAAAAAATTGGTCAACCGAACTTCCAATAGTCAGAATCTTATAACGGCTATATACGAAAATTTCGGCCAACCGAACTGACCCGAGAGTGCCAATTTTTGCTCTATAAATATCAATCTCTTTTTCATTCAATTTCACCAACTTACAAGAAATTTTTGAGAGCTTATTTATTGAGAAACCATTGAGTTAACTTGAGTTTAAAGTCTATATCATTTATTACAAAAGAATTTTTTGATTGATTTAATCTATTTCATTTATTTTATCAAAAAATCTTTTTAGCAAAGAATTTTTCATANGCTTATTTATTGAGAAACCATTGAGTTAACTTGAGTTTAAAGTCTATATCATTTATTACAAAAGAATTTTTTGATTGATTTAATCTATTTCATTTATTTTATCAAAAAATCTTTTTAGCAAAGAATTTTTCATAAAATTTCATCTACTCCTCATTCTTGATAAAAGTTTTATTTGCTAACACTTTAATTTAAATGTAAATCTTTTTTCATAGTTAACTTGTATTATATGTTAAGAGAGATCATTGATTTGAAAACTTTGATACAAAAAGTTAAACTACTTCATTATCATTTATTCATCAAAGTTTTTTTTCATAAACACTTGAGCTTTATTATTTGCTACCTATTAAAGTGTTATCCTAAACTCTGTAGTACTTGACTTAATTGTATAATTTGTTAAGAGAGTTCTTTCAATTGTAAAATTATCATTTATACTTTGGTTGTTTCGAGAGTCTTGTGAAAACTCGATTGTTGTTAAGAATAAGTGCTCCTTGTTGTAAGTCACTTAAGGATAAATATTCTTTGTTTGTAAGTCACTTAAGGATTGGTACTCCTTGTTTGTAAGTTATCATTATAGTGCATTTGACCTTACTCGTGACAGAGAGCTTGGTAACGAGGACGTAGAACACATTGTGTATCGAACCCCATTAAATCGGTTTGCTATCTTTACATTATCGCAGATTACCTTACTTTGCAATTTATATTGTGCTATATTTATACTTGAATTAAGTTATCAAATTTGTATATTTAGTTTTTGTATTATACTCTACATTTATATCGTGAGTATTGAATTATTTTGAAACTAAGTGTCGAAAAAGTTTCAATAACCAATTCACCCCCCTCTTGATTAGTTATTCTTGAGTTATCACTGATAAGTTGAATGCAAGTGTTAAAAGAAATTGTGTCGATGAGTGCATTATAATCAACCAAGCTTACTTCAAACGGTAGAATGCTCTCCCATTGGGTGACATAAACAATTGATATTGCGCGTGATTTCTATCTCAACTTTCCTCCACCAAAGGAGGTTTGACATGGACCAGTTGCCACCATCTGTGACTATTTTTTTTTTTATTTTTTTTTTTGAATATCACTTCATTTGAGCTTTAAATTGAGTGTTTTTTATTTGTTACATGATTCAAGGCTTGATCTAGTTTATGTAGTAATTCTTGAAGTTCACTTTAAATTTCATATTCAAGATTTTTCCCTTGTTCCATTTACCTTAGATTTTTCTTTTTGGGTTGAGTTTGTCCGATCTCACTCTTTTTGGTAGATAAGGGAACGGATATAGAGGTGTCAAGACGGATGGGCCGGCCAAACCCGTGAAAATCGGTCCGGATCGATCCGGGACCACGGGCTGACTCGGGACCCGAGCGGACGTTTCACGGGTCAAGGAGATGTGACCCGCGGGCTTCACGGGATGCACCTTCACGGACCGCGGTTAACCGCGACCTTAAAAAAAAAAATTAAATATTATAATTAATCCCGGGACTGTGGGCCGACCTGTGACCCGAGCGGGCTGTTCAGGGGTCAAGGAGTTGTGACCCGCGGGCTTCGCGGGTTGCACCTTCACGGGCCGCGATTAACTACGGCCCGTGAAAAAGAAAAAAGAAATTAAATATTATAATTAAGTAGGTGTCAACCTAATTGGGATGTACTTAAATTATAAATTATAGTAAGCCCGTGAAAAAAAATATTAAATATTATAGTTAAGTAGGTGTCAACCTAGTTGGAATGTACTTAAACTATAAATTTTAGCAATGCACAAACTTATACCCCTTTTTTGGTTCACAAAAATATTTCAGAAACTTTGACTTTAGTTGGTCTAAAATTTCTAGTTAAATTGTACAGTAAGTAAATTATTAGCACACTGCAACTAATTAAAATGAAAATGAGCACTCATACTGCACACTGCAAAAACATACTCCAATGCACGCGGGTCGCACGCACATTTATACATAGAAAACATGGATGAATAATCACAATATAATAAAGTGTTAAAAGTGCTGTCAAAATGAAAAGAAGTGAAAATCAGCCAACACTGTGTCCAAATGAAATGAACCCATAAAAGTTATTTTTTCTTGTGTTACAATCTTTGTCCAATCTGACCAAGTCATCAATCAACAACCAATGGTTGCCAACAAATTCCCACTCATCAAAGGACTCCAAAAACAGTCCCTTCAGCTCAGTGCGTTCCCCCTCCACCCTGGTTTGAGGGATGCGATGACAGACAGCTTTACCCGGCACATGACTCCAGAAGCTGATGTCAATTTTCATTATATTCATGTTCGTAATCATCAAAATCTTCCTAAAATTGCCAACAATTTTTAGTGTTTTCCCACCCCACTTCTAAGAAACCAAACCCCATCAAGCATGCATTATCACTACACTCTTGCCAGCAATTCTCTACAGATCCCTGTTGTTATCCATCAAGACCTGAAAATTTTTAATGTCATGCAATAAGTGCAGGATACTATATGAGTTTCTGAAGATTTACAACGACAAAACTCTCACGTGTCCCCATTATCGAAAGCCCTTTTTGGTGATAGAGAAGTCTGCTCCCACATCTGGAAGCATTCCCAATTCACGTGTTCCTTGATACACACATACATCCTAGATTAGTTTTTCAACCACTCTACCTAGTACATAAGACTTCACATTTTTAAACCATATATGTATCAAAAGGTACGGACAACTTTTGTTTAAATTAAGTTAAAACCATACACTACAAAGGTCAGCGCATCCGTAAAAGTTACTGTACTCTACAGCAAAAGGTCATTACATCAACATGTCCTTCCCCAATCAGAATCCACGTTTGCTTGCTGCATCATGGAGTTCTAAAAGTGCAACAACTTCAGCTACAAGAGCTACTGAAACTGCAGAGTGTCCAGACGGCGAGAGTCTCGATAGAGGGACAAAGAGACAGCATCTGGGGCCAGGAGTATAGAGGCTTTGCAAAGAAATACCTTAGCCACATATAAAACTGAAGCTCCCTCATCTTCAGAGAATCCAATCAAAAAGAGGTGTATAGATGGGCAGAAAGTAAACAGTGCAAAAGACAAACCAAACGACAGGAGGGAGTAGGGAGGCCCATACAATTTCATTTGGAAATCCACAAGGAAATTTAGGAGCTGGAAAAGTTATTTTCTGCTTGAGACCAGTCCACAAGCACAAAGGAATGGTCTCAATCTGAACTTCATACCATGCTAATGGAAAAGGGTAAGACATAAATCTTCGAGAAACTAAACCAGTGGAGCATTGATGCTAATAAGAACATAAACATAGAAAAGGAAAAGCCATAAGCCGTCAGTGAAATGAAGATTAAAACAATAAATGTTTTGCATTACACTGTTCCAGACTTCCAGCAAGACATAACAATAAATGTTTTGCATTACATTGTTCCAGACTTCCAGCAAGACATCCCTTGTGGCCCTGTGCAAGTAGCACCACTCATAACTCAAATAGATTGGCTTTCTCAATTTTCACGATCAACTATTTCCCGTTGGTTATATAATAGCAATCGCACAGACAGAAATAGGATTATGAATTGTAGAAGGATGGACATAAAGTTGTCTCCTCAAACATGATTGAGGATTTAGACAATTGATGTCGTCATTGAGAAGTACCGAGTACCGGTTAATTCATGCACACTAATTTAAAACTGAAAGAAATTTGGGTTGCGCGCATTATAGTATTTTAAATATATCAAGTAGAAAAGTTTCTTTTACATATAGCTACATGTATAGATGTCTTTTGATTTATCAAAATCATGGACGATATTTTTCAATTTGCAAATTAATGATTTAGGGGGTGTAAGTAATTTATTATCTGCTTATGTTTGAAGTGAAATAATAATATATATACATCCACGAACATGTTATATAATTTCAATTTTAACATCCTTACTCCATGGCTACTTTTTCAACATGTTATATAATAAAAAAATTGGACCTCTACAAACATAATTTTTAAATAAAAAAAATAGAACACTGTTACTTTTTACAATTACCATAAGCACTGGAGCTGCTCATGCCAAAAATGAACTCCAATGCACGCATATCGCACACACATTTATATACAGAAAACATGAATGAATAATCACATAATATAGTGTGAAAGCTCTTTCAAAATGAAAAGAAGTGATAATCACCAAAACCAGTCGATGATAGTCTCAATAGAGGTCCAAAGAAGCGGTATCTAGGGGCTGGAAGTAAGGAGGCTCTACAGAAGAATAGCATAGCCCTAGATAAAACTGATGCTTCCTCAGCTTCAGAGAATCCAACAAAAATAGTCGTAAGATGGGTAGATGGGAAACGGTGCTAAAGTCAGAAACAAGACGACTAACAGTGATCAGGGCAGCCCAAACAATTTCATTTGGAAATCTAAAGGGAGATTTGGGAGCAGAAAGTGTTATTTCGGCTAGTGACAAGTCCACAAGCACAAAGGAGTGCTCTCAATCTGAACTTCCCACCATGTTGACGGAAAAAGCTACAACAAAAATCTTCAAGAAGCTACACCAGTGGAGCATTGCTACTGAATTGGAATATGTAAATAAGACGAGCATGAACATGAAAAGGAGAAGCCATCAGCTGTTAATGCATCTGAAGATTAATAAAAGAAAAATGTGCTACGTTTCTTTCTTCTAGCAAGCTTCAAAAGTCTTCTATGTGTGATTACACTATTAATTTAAACAACCATGTTACATTGACAGAAAAGTTTGACATAACAGAATGCCCATCGTTGGATTGTTTTTAAAAAAATCGATTTTTATATCCAATCATTTCCTACCACCAATACATCTGTCAACTAGGAAGTCAATATTTCATGGTGAAGTAGCTTAATTCTAAGTTAAATGCAAATGCTAAAGAAATTGAGTTGATGAGTGCATTATATTCAACCAACCCTACATCAAAATAAGTAGTCACAGATGACGGTAAACGGTCATGTCAAACCTTCTTTGGTCGCGAAAACCATTGATAATGTCTGTAACATGCGTGATTTCTATCTCAACTTCCCTCTACCAAAGGAGGTTTGACACGGCCCACTTACCGTCATTTGTGACTACTTATTTTGAAATATCGCTTCATTTGAACTTTAAATTGAATAATTTTTATTTGTTACATGAATTAGGGTTTGATCAAGTTTAAATAGTCATTCTTGTAGTTCACTTCAAATTTTATATTCTCAAGAATTTCCCTTTGTTCCATTTACCTTAATTTTATCCTTTTGGGGTTTAATTTGTTCAGTCTCACTCTTTTTTTGTAGAAAAGGGAAATGATACATTTGTCACAACAGTTATCTATTTTATGCAGGAATTAATAAGGCGAAAGATTTAGGATGTTCGGAGACAAATGTAAACTCTTTGAATTGAAATTTTTTATTTTCAACTTCAACTCTAAAAATCAGGTGTTGTATTATAAAGCACGAGGCTTATACCAATGTTTTGGTTCATAGTGATATTTCAAAAACTTTTTGACTTCGGTTGGTTTTAGCGTGCTCGATTTTTGAGATTAATGTTAGTTGAAGGAGTGTACTTCGTAGTTGACAAATTGTTTAGGTTGGAATGTTGCTTTTGGCAAAATGATGGTGCTACAAGGGGTGCGATGTCTTCACAGAATGCATTCCCTTTTTTGGTGTCTCCTCGTAATTAGTTCAATTAACATAAACATGTTGGGGAATGTTTCCACTGTTTCATCTTTCCTCCAGCCGTCATTCTGGTAAACTACACACTTTTGTGCTCCACATCATCTAATTACTTATTTTCAAGGCTTATAATGTAATTGAGTGCTAATTTTTTTTTAATAACTCTTGTTAGCTTCAAACAGTTTATCTTATTTAATTTTCCGTATAATTTTCAAATACAATTCAACCCTTCAAATGCTCTGTAAGATTACATAGTATGCTTAACTATTAGTTTTGGTTCAAGTATTGCTTCTTCTTTTTTAAGCAAAAACGCCGCCCAAACATATGCAGGACTCTTAGGTCTCCATTGTCAAATTTCAACCCCTAACTACTTATTGTGAATATAGCTTCAGCCGAGCTTTAAATTGAGTGTTCTTTTATTTCTTACATGATTTAGGACTTGATCGGGTTTGAACAGTCATTCTTGCAATTCACTTTCAAATTTTATCTTTTCAAGATTTTCCCTTGGTTCCATTGGTAGATAAGGGAAAGGATACATTTGACACAAAAACTTTTATCGGTTTGATGCAGGGATTAACAAGGCAAAAGATTTAGGAAATTCAGAGACAGGTTACTTTGAATTGAAATTTTTTTATTTTCAACTTCTATTCTACAAATCAGGTGTTGTATTTCAATGCACAAGACTTGTACCCGTTTTTTGGTTCACAAAAATATTTCAAAGACTTTGACTTCAGTTGGTTGTGCGTAAAACTTCTAGTTAAATTGTACAATAAGTAAAATATTAGAACATTACAACTTTTTACAATGAACAAGAGCACTCACATTGCACACTGCAAAAATGAATGCACGCGGATCGCACACATTTATACCTAGAAAACATGGATGAATAATCACTTAATATAGTTATAAAAGTACTATCAAAATGAAAAGAAGTGAAAATCAGACGACCATGTCCAAATGAAATGAAGCCATATAAGTTAATTTTTCCTTGTGCTACAATCTGTCCAATTTGGCAAAGGTATCAGTCAACATCCTGGTGACCAACAAATTCCCACTCATCAAAAGACTCCAGAAACAGTCCCTTCAGCTCAGTGTTCCCCCTCCACCCTAGCCTAAGGGATGCGATGACAGCCAGCTTTGCCCGGCACATGATTCCAGAAGCTGCTACCAATTTTCATTTTGTTCACGTCCATAATCATCAAAATCCTCGTAAAATTGCCAACAATTTTCAAAGCTTTCCCAACCAGCTTCCAAGGAACCAGGCATTATCACCACGCTCCTGCCATCAATTCTCTATAGATCCCAGTCCTCATCCATCAAGAAACTTGTTTAATGTCATGCAATAAGTGCAGGATGCTATATGAGTTCCTGAAGATTCATAGTGACGAAACTCCCATTGTCCCCACTATCGAGAGCCCTTTTTGGTGATAGAGAAGTCTGCTCCCGAATCTGGAAGCATTCCCAGTTCACGTGCTCCATGGTCCCTCCACCATCAGAATCAAGGTGCGTCTACTGCAACAGGGAATTCCAAAAGTGCAACAACTTCAGCTGCGAGAGCCACTGAAACTGCACAGTGTGTCCAGAGGTGGTGAGAGTCTCAAGAAAGGGCGCAAGGAGACAGCATCTAGGGCTGGGAGTATGGAGGCTCTACAAAGAAATACCATAGCCACATATAAAACTTAAGCTCCCTTATCTTCAGAGAACTCAATCAAAAAGAGGTATATAAATGGGTAAACAGTGCAAAAGACAGAAACCAAACGACAATTTCATTTGGAAATCCACAGGGAAATTTGGGAGTCGAAAGAGTCAATTGCTACTAGTGACCACTCCACAAGCACAAAGGAGTGGTCACAATCTGAACTTCGTACCATGCTGATGGAAAAAGGCTAAGACAGAAATCTTCGAGAAGCTAAACCAGTGGAGCATTGTTGCTGATTTGGGACCTCCAAATATGAAGAACATAAACATGGAAAAGGAGAATCCATAAGTCGTTAGTGAAATGAAGATTAAAACAATAAATATGTTGCATTACATTGTTCCAGCAAGACATCTTAGCCTCAAAAAGTTTTCCGTGTGGTGGCACCGATAAGTTAAAACATAAATGTTAAAAGAAAAACTGACTTCAATTGGTCGTGTAAAATTTCTAGTTAAATTGTACAATAATTTAGCTCGGCATTTATACAGGGATATCGTTCCAAATAAGAAATTAGAACATAGAAACTTTTCACAATGAACATGAGCACTCAAACTGCACAATACAAAAATGAACTCCAATGCACGCAGATCGCACACATTTATACACGTAAAACATGGATGAATAATAACATAATATAGTGTTAAAGTGCTTTCAAAATGAAACGAAGTGATAATCACCCAACCTTGTGTCCAACTGAAATGAAGCCATATAAGTTTTTTCCCCCCTTTTATTACAATCTTTGTCCACTCTGGCCAAGGTATCGATCAATAGCCAATGGTGGCCAACAAATTGCCATTCATTAATGGACTCCAGAAACAACCCTTTCAGCTAAGTATGTTCCCCCTCCACCCTGGCCCAAGGGATCTGGTGCCTGGCACATGACTCCAGATGCGCCACCAATTTTCATTATGTTCACGTCCGTAATCATCAAAATTATCCAAAAATTGCCAACAATTTTCAGTGCTTTCCCACCCCGCTTCCAAAGAACTAGGCATTATCACCACATTGCTGCCACCAATTCTCTATAGATCCCAGTCATCATCCATCAAGAAAATTGTTTAATGTCATGCAATAAGTGCACGATACTATATGAGTTCCTGAAGATTCACAGCGACAAAACTCCCATTGTCCCCACTATCGAGAGCCCTTTTTGGTGATAGAGAAGTCTGCTCCCGAATCTGGAAGCATTCCCAATTCACGTGTTCCTTGGTCCTTCCACCATCAGAATCCAAGTGCGTATGCTGCAACAGGGAGTTCCAAAAGTGCAACAACTTCAGCTACGAGAGCCACTGAAACTGCACAATGTGTCCAGAGGTGGTGAGAGTCTCAAGAGAGGGCGCAAAGAGACAGCATCTAGGGCTGGGAGTATGGAGGCTCTACAAAGAAATACCATAGCCACATATAAAACTTAAAACTCCCTCATCTTCAAAGAATCCAATCAAAAAGAGGTGTATAGATGGGTAAACAGTGCAAAAGACAGAAACCAAAAAACAATTTCATTTGGAAATCCACAGGAAAATTTAGGAGCTAAAAGAGTCATTTTCTACTAGTGACCAGTCCACAAGCACAAAGGAGTGGTCTAAATCTGAACTTCATACCATGCTGATGGAAAAAGGCCAAGACAGAAATCTTAGAGAAGCTAAACCAGTGGAGCATTGTTGCTGATTTGGGACCTCCAAATATGAAGAACATAAACATGGAAAAGAACAATCCATAAGCCGTTAGTGAAATGAAGATTAAAACAATAAATATGTCGCATTACATTGTTCCAGCAAGACATCACAGCTTCAAAAAGTTTTCTCTATGTGATGGCACCGGTAAGTTAAAACGTAAATGTTAAAGAAAAACTGACTTCAATTGGTCATGTGTAAAATTTCTAGTTAAATTGTATAATAATTTAGCTCGGCATTTATACAAGGATATCTTTCCAATAAGAAATTAGAACACGGAAACTTTTCACAATGAACATGAGCACTCAAACTGCACAATGCAAAAATGAACTCCAATGCACGCAAATCGCACACACATTTATACACAAAACATGGATGAATAATCACATAATATAGTGTTAAAAGTGCTATAAAATGAAAAGAAGTGATAATCACCCAACCTTGTGTCCAAATGAAATGAAGCCATATAATACTCTGGCCAAGGTATCAGTCAATAGCCAATGGTGGCCAACAAATTCCCACTCATTAATGGACTCCGGAAACATCCCCTTCAACTCAGTATGTTCCTCCTCCACCCTGGCCCAAAGGATTCGGTGCCTGGCACATGACTCCAGATGTTGCCACCAATTTTCATTATGTTCACGTCCGTAATCATCAAAATCATCCAAAAATTGCCAACAATTTTGAGTGCTTTCCCACCTCGCTTCCAAGGAACCAGGCATTATCACCACATTGTTGCCACCAATTCTCTTTATATCCCAGTCGTCATCCATGAAGAACTTGTTTAATGTCATGCAATAAGTGCAGGATACTATATGAGTTTCACAACGACAAAACTCCCATTGTCCCCACTATCGAGAGCCCTTTTTGGTGATAGAGAAGTCTGCTCCCGAATCTGGAAGCATTCCTAATTCACATGTTCCTTGGTCCTTCCACCATCAAAATCCAAGTGCGTCTGCTGCAACAGGGAGTTCCAAAAGTGCAACAACTTCAACCACGAGAGCCACTGAAACTGCATAATGTGTCCAGAGGTGGTGAGAGTCTCAAGAGAGGGCACAAAAAGACAACATCTAGGGCTGGGAGTATGGAGGCTCTGCAAAGAAATACCATAGCCACATATAAAACTTAAGCTCCCTCATCTTTAGAGAATCCAATCAAAAAGAGGTGTATAGATGGGTAAACAGTGCAAAAGGTAGAAACCAAATGACAATTTCATTTGGAAATCCACAGGAAAATTTAGGAGTTGAAAGAGTCATTTTCTACTAGTGACCAATCCACAAGCACAAAGGAGTGGTCTCAATCTAATCTTCGTACCATGCTGATGGAAAAAAGGCTAAGACAAAAATCTTTGAGAAGCAAAACCAGTGGAGCATTGTTGCTGATTTAGGACTTCCAAACATGAAGAACATAAACATCGAAAAGCAATACATAAGCCGTTAGTGAAATGAAGATTAAAACAATAAATATGTCGCATTACATTGTTCCGGCAAGACATCCCAGCCTCAAAAAGTTTTCTCTGTGTGATGGCACCGGTAAGTTAAAACGTAAATGTTAAAAAAAAAAAAAAAAAAACTGACTTCAATTGGTCATGTGTAAAATTTCTAGTTAAATTGTACAATAATTTAGCTCGACATTTATACAAGGATATCTTTCCAATAAGAAATTAGAACACGGAAACTTTTCACAATGAACATGAGCACTCAAATTGCACAATGCAAAAATGAACTCCAATGCACGCAAATCGCACACACAGTTATACACATGGATGAATAATCATATAATATAGTGTTAAAGTGCTGTCAAAATGAAAAGAAGTGATAATCACCCAACCTTGTGTCCAAATGAAACAAAGCCATATATATAAGTATTTTTTATTTTTATTTTTTTGGGACCTTTTATTACAATTTGTCCACTCTGGCCAAGGTATCAGTCAATAACCAATGGTGGCCAACAAATTCCTACTCATTAATGAACTCCAGAAACAGCCCCTCAACTCAGTATGTTCCCCCTCCACCCTGGCCCAAGGGATCCGATGCCTGGCACATTACTCCAGATGCTGCCACCAATTTTCATTTTGTTCACGTCCGTAATCATCAAAATCCTCCAAAAATTGCCAACAATTTTCAGTGCTTTCCCTCCCCGCTTCCAAGGAACCAGGCATTATCACCACACTGCTGCCATCAATTCTCTATAGATCCCAGTCCTCATCCATCAAGAAACTTGTTTAATGTCATGCAATAAGTGCAAGATACTATATGAGTTCCTGAAAATTCACAGCGACAAAACTCCCATTGTCCCCACTATCGAGAGGCCCTGTGATAGAGAAGTCTGCTCCCGAATCTGGAAGCATTCCTAATTCATGCGTTCCTAAGTCCTTCTACCATCAGAATCCAGGTGTGTCTGCTGCAACAAGAAGTTCCAAAAGTACAACAACTTCAGCTACGAGAGCCATTGAAACTGCACAGTGTGTCCAAAGGTGGTGAGAGTCTCAAGAGAGGGCGCAAAGAAACAGCATCTGGGGTTGGGAGTATGGAGGCTCTGTAAAGAAATACCATAGCCACATATAAAACTTAAGCTCCCTCATCTTCGGAGAATCCAATCAAAAAGAGGTGTATAGATGGGTAAACAGTGCAAAAGACAGAAACCAAACGACAATTTCATTTGGAAATCCACGGGGAAATTTAGGAGCCGAAAGAGTCATTTTCTACTAGTAACCAGTCCACAAGCACAAAGGAGTGGTCTCAATATAAACTTCGTACCATGCTGATGGAAAAAGGCTAAGACAAAAATCTTCGAGAAGTTAAGAAATCTTCGAGAAGCTAAACCAGTGGAGCATTTCTGCTGATTTGGGACCTCCAAATATGAAGAACATAAACATGGAAAAGGAGAATCCATAAGCCGTTAGTGAAATGAAGATTAAAACAATAAATATGTTGCATTACATTGTTCCAGCAAAACATCCCATCCTCAAAAAGTTTCCTCTGTGTGATGGCATTGGTAAGTTAAAACGTAAATGTTAAAGAAAAATTGACTTCAATTAGTCGTGTAAAATTTCTAGTTAAATTGTACAATAACTGAGCTCGACATTTATACAATGATATCTTTCCAATAAGAAATTAGAACACAGAAACTTTTACAATGAACATGAGCACTCAAACTGCACAATGCAAAAATGAACTCCAATGCACGCAGATCGCACACACATTTATACACAGAAAACACGAATGAATAATCACATAATATAGTGTTAAAGTGCTGTCAAAATGAAAAGAAGTGAAAATCACCCAACCTTGTTTCCAAATGAAATGAAGCCCTGTAATTTTTTTCTTTCCCCTTTTATTACAATCTGTCCACTCTGGCCAAGGTATCAGTCAATAACCAATGGTGGCCAACAAATTCCCACTCATCAATGAACTCCAGAAATAGCCCCTTCAGCTCAGTATATTCCCCCTCCACCCTGGCCCAAAGGATCCGGTGCCTTGCACGACTCCAGATGCTGCCACCAATTTTCATTATGTTCACGTCCGTAATCATCAAAATCCTCCTAAAATTGCCAACAATTTTCAGTGATTTCCCACCCGCTTCCAAGGAACCAAGCATTATCACCACACTGCTGCCGTCAATTCTCTATAGATCCCAGTCGTCATCCATCAAAAAACTTGTTTAATGTCATGCAATAAGTGCACGATACTATATGAGTTCCTGAAGATTCACAGCGACGAAACTCTCGTGTGTCCCCACTATCGAGAGCCCTTTTTGGTGATAGAGAAGTCTGCTCCCGAATCTGGAAGCATTCCCAGTTCACATGTTCTTTGATCCTTCCACCATCAGAATCTAGGTGCGTCTGCTGCAACAAGGAGTTCCAAAAGTGTGACAACTTCAGCTACGAGAGCCACTGAAACTGCACAGAGTGTCCAGAGTTGGTGAGAGTCTCAAGAGAGGGTGCAAAGAGACAACATCTGGGGCTAGGAGTATGGAGGCTCTGCGAAGAAATACCATAGCCACATATAAAACCGAAGCTCCCTTATCTTAGAGAATCCAATCAAAAAGAGGTGTATATATGGGGTAAAAGGTGAACATTGCAAAAGACAAACCAAACAACAGGAGGGAGTAGGGCGGCCCAAATGAAATTGTACAACAATTTAACTTGGAGTTTATACAAGTATATATTTCCAGTAAAAAATTAGAACACTGAAACTTTTCACAATGAACATGAGCACTCAAACTGCACAATGCAAAAATGAACTCCAATGCACGCAGATCGCACACACATTTATCCTCAGAAAACATAGATGATTAATCACATAATATAGTGTTAAAGTGTTGTCAAAATGAAAAGAAGTTATAATCACCCAACCTTGTGTCCAAATGAAATGAAGCCATATAAGTTTTTTTTTCCCCTTTTATTACAATCTTTGTCCACTCTGGTCAAGGTATCTTTGTCCCCTGGTTGGAGTGAGCAAACCCGTACTACCCTCCCCTAACTATGTAACCTATGAGATTCTATCAATACCCCGACCTCGAAATTTACTTGTTCTCAATGTGAAGGTGGAGGCAAATTACAAATTCGAAATATGCTTTTAAGAGTGGCTGGACTGGCCTAATATCATTAGCATAGTATCCATGTAAACCTTATAACTGGTAGCACCCATCTATAGAATTTCCAAAGTTTAAATAAGGCCTACGAGAATAAAATTTTGGGTGGCCCATGGTCAATTAACATCGCCATAGTTCGTTGTGCGCTGCCTCTTGATTTTCATCATATTTGGCACTATAGGTCCAACCATGAAATTAGTGAGCATCTCCTTCATTTTATCCCCCAAGTTGCACGTTCATCTACCTCTATTACCATTTCTTCAACCTCTAGTTCTTCCCATTCATCATTTACCACCAACACTTCTCACTTTTTATTTTTGCAAATATTGCTAATCGAATTTTCATTGTCACTCCGAAAGAAAATCCCTCGTCCATCTTCCATTGAAGCTCCTAATTAATTGAGTCGCTTCTGAGGAAGGGCCTCTGATCTGCGAATATGGGAATTAAAATTGATTTCAAATTTGAAGCCAGCCAGCTTGGATTAGGTGTAGCCGTAGAGAGTTTCGTACAAAATAGACCAGAATTGGCTTGGGTTCTAGATACACGAATACTCAGTTCTTGAAACAGAGAGTGGTTAGGGTCATTTTCACTCTTTGCAACTTGCTTCTACAGTAATGGAGTCGTTTTCACCCAATTCATTCCATCCATAGCCACTCCATTCTTTCTTATGAGATTTAATTGTTCAATTTATTCTTAAGGCAAAAGAGTAGTAAACTATTAATTATACATCATCCATAGCCAAAGTAATAAAACCATAATTGATTTGGACGAGTCCCATTTCACAAACCCCATAGCAGCAACACGAGATCAGAATTATGGGGGATTAATGCTCACAACTTCAGAGAAGCCCTTGAACGGCTCTGATATTACCACAATTTTCTTTTCTTGTTAATCCTTAATCACTACTAAGTAGAAACCTATAGTAAGATATGCATCAATTATAGTAGTACCCAGTAAAAAAATCCAATCATAAGTTCTAGACCACTAATTGTGGCCTTAATTGATTTTCCAAATTCAAAGTCCGGTCTCAGGTTATAAGTTCATATTAGCTAGTCCTAGTTAGTTCAGATATTAATTACAAGAGATAACATAAACTAATAAAAAAAGAATTTCTTGATCAAACTCTATTTGTGGAGACTTCACTTCACAGACATCAATAAGTTCAACTTTTTACTAACTAAAATTAGAATAACTTCAAAGTTTAAATGCCGGTGACGAGCAAAATTGAAGCTAATAATTAGCATTACAAATAAAGAAATGTCACGTCGTAGTAAAACCACCAATCTGAATATCATTATCAGGAGCTTGTAGATTTCTATGAACTAGCTATACAATAAGCCATCATGTATAGCAATTGACAGATGTTAACCTACATTATATATGGCATGCAACAACTTTTTTGTCAGCACAGGACAAAAGCCAATACTCCACTACTCATAAATACAGCGTACGGGTGAATGTATCACTTTCCTTAA
>CAIGRQ010246509.1:0-12096 GCA_903798375.1 Fraxinus sp. D2006-0159 | reverse complement strand
TAAATATGGACTAAACCACATAAAACATGTTACCATCACTTCAAAAACTATATCCTGTCTGTTTGGGTTCCATTATCTCTACCCCGCTTAATTCATTTATAGATTTACCGAAAGACTTAAACTTGACTATATCTACTTTATCCTTTCCTATTCTGACTTCTTCTACAGAGATCTAGCAAAAACACAAAAAATTTATGTAAGAGAATCTGATATGTTATAACAATCAAGAAGTAATTAAGCAAAATATAGCACAATTTACATATATCACAGATCAAGTAATCCATAAAAATCCATCAATCAAACAAAATAAACACAAAAAAAGAGAAAAACACGGAGCGACCCTGTGAATNCATCAATCAAACAAAATAAACACAAAAAAAGAGAAAAACACGGAGCGACCCTGTGAATATGGATTCTGAAAATCTGTAATTCCTGAAGATCCACTTCCATGTGATCCAATTGATCCTTGCGATAATGGCATCTCATTCCCGTTGAGTTTAAATACCCAAAATAGAAGTTTATTAATGAAATAAACTCTCACAATTTTGGACAAACTGATCACTAAGGCCACTAATAATATTTTATTCACTCAACAACTCATACTTCAACAATTGTCTCTCTTTCACGCACAACACACACAGATATGTGTGCCTTCCTATCTCTCTGCTCTCTTTCTCACACGCACACAGATATATGGATACAGCTATACACACACATATACGTCGGTGGAGGAGACTTCAAGTCTTCAACAATATTCTAGATAAATCCTTCAATGGTGGTGGACAACATTCCAGTTTCTTCTACTTATGTCGGCAGCTATGGAATCTTCTAGGCTTGATTGCAGTTTAATTTGTGAGCTTAAATTCCAGCAACTTCCATTTTCCTCTTTAAAGTCAACACTGTTTCTTCAATTCCCATTTCGATTTAACATTAATTTCACAATCTTATTATCTCCACAAGAATTTTCCTCCGTATCAACTTTTTCTTTCACCACTTGTCCATTTTTCAATTTATCCAATCTCTTCATTTTCACCTCCATCCGCCTCATTGACTGCAACTCCTCCCTCTTCCTCAGTTCCTCCTTCGCCTCGACTGGTAGTGAACAGACTGAGCCACAAGAATTTTGCTTCGCCCTCGTCACTCGTCTCCCCTGCTCTGAACCACGGGAATGGTTAATTGAATTTGGTTAAATTGGTTTTGTTGTGTGGGCTAATGGATTTTGGACTTACAAGTTTCAATTCGAAGCAAAACTGGTTAATTGGGTTGGGCTTTTTTTTTTTTTAAATAAGGCCCATAAAAATGAAAACATAAGGAAGAGGTGGATTGGGGGGGGGGGGATTTCAGCCGCTCTTCTTCAGTTTTTCTTCTTCCCGGCGGACGGCAACTTTGCAGCGGGAACTTGCAGCTTCTGGCGGACCCTTCACGGGCTCGCCGCGGGGGATGGCCAGGTGCTGGGTCCGCCCCTGAGTAGTACGTCTTGAAGAAACTTGCATATTGGTAGCCTTTAAAAGGAAGAAAAACTCTTATATTTTAGCAAAGAACCTGCTTGCTTTTGAAGATCATGTCTTTAAGCCACCTGTGGATTTTAATGCCCAATTACAAGCACCTTCATATGAGATGTGATGAGTGTAATTCACTCATTGAACTAGCACCTCTAAAATATAGTTTTC
Organism: Fraxinus sp. D2006-0159; assembly: GCA_903798375.1. NCBI lineage: Eukaryota > Viridiplantae > Streptophyta > Magnoliopsida > Lamiales > Oleaceae > Fraxinus > Fraxinus sp. D2006-0159. The sequence goes on along the minus strand of CAIGRQ010246509.1, from coordinate 10,426 downwards.
GGCTTGTTCTTGAGTACTTTTGAGTGTTTTGATGTGTTTGTTTATGTTGTTTTGTAGTTTAGGTAACTTGGAGAAAATAACATATTTTGGAGGTTAGAATGAAGCTAAATCGTTGATCATGGAAGTGGGCATGAAGTGGAGATGAAAGTAGAGAAAAATAAAGTGGAAATGAGGCAATGAAAGGAGACCAAAAGTGAAGGAAACATATGAGCGCTAAGAAATAGCCGTAACAAAAATCGGCAAAATTGCTAGCGCTTTGGTGTAGCGCAAGCCATGGGCGCTGCACCAGCAAAGGATTCCATCACAGCGCCAGCCATGGGCATCGCCTCCCAAGGTTAAAAAAATTAGATTTTTTTACAAAGTTTTCGACCTGGTCCAACCCCAATTCGTCTTGAAACTTTAAGGGACTATAAATACAAATTTGAAGACCTACTTTTGGGGGTTGAACGACGCAAGAAGGAAAGAACAAGAGATTGATTGGGAGCAAGAAAGACAACATCAAGGGGGAGATTTCACGCACCAAATCAGTTTTTCTCATTCTTTTCTTCTTCATGTTCTTTATATTAGATTAGATTATGCCTTTTCTCTTAATCATGAACTAAATTCTAGATCTAGGGTTTGATGTAATCTTACCGATGCACGTATAGATTCTAACATAGTTATTTCTTATGATTTTTCTCTCAGTTTATTTGTGTTGATTCTTGCGCATTGCTTTCAATTACTAGATCAATAGTTGAATGATTTGATACTTTAAATCTTGGTACTAGAGAGAGGGAGATTTAGGCGTGATCTACGAATAACATAACCTAAATTTTGTAGGTTTCGAGAGAAAATATGACATAGAGATTGGTTCTATTTGACACTCGAGAGAGGGAATAGAATTAATCTAGGATTCTTATCTATAAATTTAGGAAAAATTGATAGGAGAAGCTATAAAAGTTGAGAAACATTATTGATAATGCGGTAAAATCATTTCTAAGGTTTTCTCAAGTTGATAAATCTCTTATAATTTGTCTTATTTTATTTGAACTGCCACCACATTTATGTTAGATTAGTATAAAAACATTGATTCTAAACTTAATTTTCTAAATAAAGTAAAAGCTAAAATAATTATATTACTTAGTTGGAATTAAATATCAATCTATGTGGGTATGTCATTCTAATTCTCTTCATATATTACAAAACTTGATACCGTACACTTGCGATATAATTCACATTGTACAAAACGCCTAACAAGCTGCGACCATTCTACTGTGTATTACAGGCTCTTCTGGTGTCATTTCTTGCAACTACACACAACTCCAAATTGTATAGTCTTTGCGCTTGTAAATGGTTTCTAAATTATGGAATACTAATGCCGTATTTTCATCTGCCGATGTCTAATGTTCTAAATTTCAGTTGGGTGCAGGACTAATAATTGCAGAGGCTACCCTCTCCATAAACTCAAGTTTGTCAAAATTGTTCCATGAGTGCAGAAACTATACTGTTCAGAGTTGTCAAAGGGGTAACTGGGTTGATAAACTCGATGATATATGCCAGGTAAACTTTATGCAGCCGAGTGGAAGATAATTTATTTTGCTGGTTTTAATGGATTCATGCCGTGTTATGAATCAAGATAATGAGATTCAGTTACTTTTGCAGTCTATCTTTATGGCAAGTGATCTTGTAATTGACTTCTAGAAAAGTACACGGTTATTTGTTCACTATGGAAGATATCGGATTTAAGGTTTTATGAGTTCTAACAAACCGTTGCCTTTGAGAATGACTTTTTGGGTTTTGATTATAGGTTTACAATTTAGTGGAGAAGATGTTGATAAATCCGGATGAAGTTATAAAGATGACAACTTAGTCTGAAGAAACTGTTAATTGTATTGGGCTGCCTCACTATTCTTTAGGTTAGGCCATGTTTGCTATTTGGACCATTAAGTAAAATAGGTTGTGGCCTCAATTGAATTAATGTGATCCGCTGTACACGTGACTGATCCTCTGCCCTTGGATGCTAACTGTTCATATTACTTGGTTGACTTGGCTTTTGGGTAGATGGATATTCGAAAGTCCTCTATTCTCTCTTCGTCTCTCTGCTTCCCTTTTCTCTTTGAGTGAAGTTTAGGGTTTCATGGTTTCTTGTAATCGTAATCGATTTTAGTGATTTCTTTAATCCTATTCTTTATGAAGTCTATATATTGTGTACAGATTAAGGTTTGGTTCTGTGATTACGGTTATGTATTTTTGAGGCGAGATTAAACTTTGGTTTCTTCAAACATTTGTACTGATTATTGCTTAATACTTAGTGGATCTAGAGCTATATCCTTTGTGGATGCTCAAACAGTGATTAGGTTTTTGTAACTGAATTTTTGTACCATACGGGGTGAAAAATCACTTGTTCAGTGTCCTTTTATTTTTTTGCAAATTATTTTGTGATTTGTGAACTTCAATCCTTTAGTATTGTTGATTTGGGGCCTTACAAGTGGTATTAGAGCTTCATCTATGTGTTAGGGTTCAATAAGGTCTCTGTTCTGGGTTTCTTGGTGTAGATCTGAGGTTCTTGGGGTAGACAGGTAGTTCTTTGTGAGAAAAATTGTTTTCCCTTTTTCACTTATCTTAACTCGCTGTAAATCCTGGTTATTCTTGTATTTCTATCGAGTCTTGGTTATTTTATTTTTGACTCGTACCGAGTTTGGTGAGTTGATGTTACTTATTTCGATTCATGGTTGAGTCTATGACTCACTGCTGAGTTCCACTGAGTCTTGGTGACTCGCTGCTCTCTTGCATTCGTTCTGGATTCTTTGGTGTGATTTTGGTATTCTCCCTATGCTTTCTTTATTTTGAAACATTAAGGTTTCAGATTCTGGTATCGTTTCAAAACCTCCTGTGAGGGTCTGGGAATCTGAGGGAGCAGTGGGTTCAAGGGTTGCCACCCCTTAAGCCTCTTTCAAAATTGTAACTATACTGTTCTGAATTGTGATTACTTTGATTCGTGAATTGTATTGATAAGAATATATCTACTATTATCTTGTTGCCTCTGCTGTTCACTTATCTTGATTAATTTTCTGTAAACTGCTTGAATCATTATACTCTGTGTGCGTATACTTACAATTATGAATACTATCTGTCATCATGTCTACTGCACATAATAACTACATTCTCGAACTTGAAAATTGCAGATATGTTCCTAAGCTTAAAAGAAATTTGATTTCTTTGGGTCAATTAGATGACAAATATAATATCATGATTCATAAAGGTCTTTTAAGACTCAAACAAGGAAGTAAAACTGTTATATCCTATTTGAAATTAAATGTGATCTACACTGTCTTTGCTGATCTTGTAGTTCATCACTGTACTGCAGCTTTAAACATTGAGTCTCATAAGTCTTTAATTTGGTATAAAAGGCTTGGTCACATTTTTGAAAAGGGACTTACCATTTTGAATAATCTTGGTTGTTTTGCTAAAGATAAAATCAAAACGTTAGACTTTTCTGAAAACTGTGTTTTTGGAAAACAGAAAAGATTGCCTTACAAAACTGGAACACATAAATCTACTTCAATTTTGGATTATCTACATGCTGACCTTTAGGGTCCAGCATCTATAAATATTTTAAGTGGATTTAGGTTCTATTTATTTATAGTTGATGATTTTTCAAGGAAAATATGGAATTTTCTGTTAAAACATAAATCAGATACTTTTAAAACTTTTAAACAATGGAAACTTTTAATTGAAAATCAAACAACAAGAAAATCAAAGCACTAAGTACTGATAATGGTCTTGAGTTTTGTAACTCAAAATTTGATTCATTTGACAAAGAATCTAGAATCCTAAGATATAAAACTATAACATACACACCTCAGTAAAATGGAGTTGCTGAGAGAATGAATGGATATCTTTTAGAAAAAGTGAGACTGGTCTTCCTAAGTTCTTTTGGGGAGAAGCGCTAAAAACTACAACTTATCTTATAAATATGAGTCCTTTTAGTGTCATTGATTTTCAAGTTCCTGAAAAACTATGGTCTGGAACACTACTTGATTATAGTAGGCTAAAAGCTTTTGGCTGCACTGCTTATTCACATCAAAGTGAAGGTAAGCTTGAACCAAGATCCCTAAATGTGTTAACTACATCTGTTAAGGAAACTATCCTGGAAAATCAATCTGAAAATGATGTTATTCAAGATGATTTTATTGAGGTGGAGTCTACTCAAACTGATCTTTAACCTATTCCAATTGAATATGAAAATGAGATTGAATCTTTTGAAACTGCCCCTACTGATTATCAATTAACCAGAGATAGAGAAAGGAGAGAAATAAGACCTTCAACCAGATTCAATAATGATGAATCTATTACTTTATTTTCTGCGCTTGACTCTGTGAATTCATAACCTGTTTCTTTTGATGATGCTATGAACTATTCTGATTCTAAATTCTGGAAAGAGGCTATGAATGAATAAATGGTTTCCCTTATTAAAAATAGAACCTGGATTTTGGTTGACAGAACTAAAAATCAAAATGTTGTTGATTGTAAGTGGATTTATAAGATAAAACAAAGAGATTCTAATTCTAAAAATAAGATCTATAAAGACAGATTAGTTGTTAAGGGGTTTACTCAAAAAGAAGGAGTTGACTATAGTGAGATTTTCTCACCTGTGGCTAAGTATACTTCTATAAGAATTTTGTTAGCTCTTATTGCTCATTTTAATTGAGAATCGGATCAACTTGATGTTAAAACAACTTTTTTAAATGGAGACTTGAATGCGATTATATATATGAATGAACCTTTGGGATTTGAAATAAAATCCAAACCTAATAAGGTGTGCTTGCTGAAAAAAATCTCTGTATGGGCTGAAACAAGCCTCCAGGCAGTGGTATATCAAATTTAATACTTATGTTCAGAAGTTGGGCTTCGTAAGAAGCAATTATGATTCATGTTTCTTATTCAAAGGGTCTGGTGGACCTGAATCCATTTATTTGCTCCTATATGTGGATGATATATTGCTTGCTTGTCATGATAGATCTGAAATTGATTCCATTAAGTCTAAATTGAAATCTGAATTCGAAATGAAAGATTTGGGACAAGCTAAAAGAATACTTGGAATGAAAATAGAAAGGGATAGAGATAATTGCATCTTGTTGTTAAAACAAAGTTCTTATGTGAAGAAAATACTTGAAAAAGTTTCTATGCTTGAGTATAAACTTGTGACTTTACCCATTGCTAATCATTTTAAACTGACTAGTGAACAATCACCTAAAATAGAAGATGAATTTAGAAGAATGAAAAATGTTCCACATGCGAACACAATAGGTTCAATTATGTATCTTATGGTTTACACCAGACCTGACTTAGCTCATGGAATTAGTGTCTTAAACAGATTTATGCCCAATCTAGGTGAAACTCACTGACTGGCTGTAAAGTGGATGCTAAGATATTTAAAGGGTTCATCTGATTTAGGTTTAGAATTTAAAATGAGTAAGAAAGGAACTAAGTTAAAGGTTACACTGATTATGATTTTGCTGGTGATTTAGATAAAAGAAGATCCACATCTTCATATATTTTCACTTTGTGTGATGGCTACATTAGTTGGAAGTCACAATTACAAAAAATAGTTGTCTTATCCTCAATTGAAGCTAATATATTGCCATGTGATGTTGTGAAAGAAAGTATGTGGCTAAGTGGCTTGTTAAATGAAATTGGCTTTGCTGATGATTCCGTTAAGACATATACTGGTAACCAAAGTGCCATTCATCTTATTAAAAATCCTATTTATCATGATAGAACAAAATATATAAATATTAAGTTTCATTTGGTAAGAAACATGACTGAAAAGGGTTTGATCAGTTCTAGTTAAAATTCCAACAGAATACAATCCTTCAGATTCGGGAACTGAGGTACTACCTTTAAATAAATTCAGAAATTGCTTGAAGATTCTGAATATCACTTGATGTGATAATCACAACTTCAAGTAATGTTAATTGAATAGAGTGAACTAATTTTTGTTTTTCTTTTTGCAGGTTTTTGAGCAAATGAAGCAAAGTAAGTATAGCAATTCTAGATCCATTAAGCGAGCCAAAGTATAGCTCAGCAAGGTGGAGATTGTTAATTGTATTGGGCTGCCTCACTATACTTTGGGTTGGGCCATGTTTGCTGTTTGGACCATTAAGTGAAACGGGTTGTGGCCTCAATCGAATTAATGTGATCAGCCAACTGTTCATATTACGTGATTGACTTGGCTTTTGGGTGGATAGATATTCGAGAGTCATCTATTCTCTCTTTGTCTCTCTGTTTCCCTTTCTCTCCGAGTGAAGTTTAGGGTTTCATGGTTTCTTGTAATCCTAATCGATCTTAGTGATTTCTTTAATTCTATTATTTGTGAAGTCTGTATATTGTGTATAGATTAGGGGTTGGTTCTGTGATTACGATTCTGTAATTTTGTGGCGAGATTAAAATGAAGAAACCTGGTTTCTTCGAACATTTGTATAGATTCTTGCTTAATACTTAGTGGATCTAAAACTATATCCTTTGTGGATGTTCAACGGGTGATTAGGTTTTTGTGACTAAACATCCGGATCCTACGGGGTGGAAAATCGCTTGTTAAGTGTTCTTTTATGTTTTTGCAAATTATTTTGTAGTTTGTGAACTTCGATCCTTTAGTATTGTTGATTTGGGGCCTTACATGAACCACAAGTGCATGTGACTTACGAAATCGTTTCAAGAGACTTAGCTTAATCTTTGGCGGCAAAAACGAACACTCGTCGACAGCATCCACAAAAGATCCAAAGAACAGTGATCCTAACCCAACGTGCCAGTCGAAAGCATCCACGAAAGATCCAAAGAACAATGATCCTAACCCAACGTGCCAACCATTCTCATCGACATTTTCAGAGAAGCCTCCAAGGCCCGTGCTTCACCGGCGGATAAACCTTCCAGTTCAGTTGAAACTGACTGGACAATTGTATGAACATGAAATTGTATATTTTGTTAACAAACTGAAATAAATGTCCAGAATTCTGTCTCCGTTTGTTTTGAAAGGAATGTGAAACAGAAAAGCTGTTTGTACCGTGGACTGAGTTATTCTGCCTATTGTTTTCCACACTTGGTCCTAATACAGCTAATATGATAAAACTACTTTGTCACAAGGATTTGACAGAAATCTTGACATAATTGCATATGAGTAGATGATTAAATGAAAAAATTACCGTGTTTCCAATAATAAAATGTCACGTGACATTATGTCAAACTTTATGTTAATCTTGATGCTCATGTAGCATGATTATACCCAGGTTAACGTCCTACAGTCTACCACAATTGACAAAAAATTGAGAATATGATAGTTTTAAAGATACTAACGATAGAGTCTCCTAGCACATTTTCTTAATTGAGTTCTTTCTCGTAACGATCATTTGCATTCAGTTAAATATTTAAAGTGTAATTTAGTCAGAATAATAGTCACTCTAGCCACACCATCAATTGGGTGTTTATTCATTTTAATATCGAATTAATTGAACTTAAGCTAAAATCTAAATCCTCGTGACTTACTCACTTTTACTATTACTTGTCAACGAATTTGTATACTCGTAAGAAATTAATCTTTTACTTTAACTCATTTTATGTACGCTTGCAAGATTTCAACCAAACAGAAATTAATCTTGGACTTTAACTCATTTTATAAATTATTTATTGTATCGAAGAGATGCTTAAAAGAAGAACTCGTCCCAACGAGACGCAATTATCATTAAAAGTTATAAGTTGTATAAGAGGTTGAGAAAACATTTGGATGTGAAGGAGGGCAAGACAGAAGACAAGTTTTTGTCTTTCATTCTCTTTGGTTAAGACTCACATTTATGAAAATATTATTTTGGGCTCATGAAATACATGATTAAAATTAATTGTTAATTGTTAATTTAGGTGTTTTTTTTTTAATCAATTTTTTAACTAAACCAAAATGACATATATATTATTTAATAGTCAAGTCCATTTGACTCGAAAACGGTTTCACTTAATCCCTTTCCCACCTTTCTTTGTATATTATGGAAATAATATGATATATCAAGATAAATTTATTCGTTTATCAAAAGAAGTATTGGAATTAACTAAGGCTTGCGGAAATAGATACTCTTGATGGACTCCGATTCACAAATATGGGAAGCCGTTGAGATCATCAGAGGGACCTAGTTCAAATAACGACCACGAGTCTATCAAGTATTAATTAGGTACATGATGACACGAAAATGACTCGAGTAAACAAAATTTAATTTTTGTTGTTTCTAGGATAGTAAGCTTATTGTTATAGACGTTGAGTCCGACTACATACAACCTTGAATTTTCATTTTTTTTTTTTAAAGATAAATCATGTAATCACTAGTTGGTTCAATTAAGCCCCCATTTGGCCCTATTAAATTATAATTTATTTTTCTCTCTTTTATCAGTCACACATTCTCCAATAAAATAATATTATACATAAACCCAAAAAAATCATTTTTTTTTTAATTGCACATTCTCCAAAGAATTACCATTTATATTATAATGTGGAATAATAGGACCAAATGGGCATTAAAAGATAAAAAAGGCTTGCCTGCATGCATGTGGACTATATAATCACCACAAATTTCTGAAGAAGGAAAATTTAATGGTGCAGTGGTAAATTAAAGAGGGAAACAAGTTGAAAAGGTGAGGCTGGATAGGACTTTCCTTTTCAAAAGAAAAGTTAGCTGCATTGACATTCGGGACGCGGTTTTACGGATGAGCAGATGGGATCATTATGGTCCTCCCAACTGTCCACCTCAATATGGCTTTGTGCCATTATATAATCCATTTTTCGGGTCCTAAATTCTCATTAATCAGAAGTCATTGATTTATATGTTAGTTGCAAATTAAGATGACTTCCAAATTTCTTCTGGTTGTTCTTCTTGGTGTTCTTGTTTGCACCACCAGTGCAAGGAAACTGGTTGGTTCGACGGGTTCTTTTAATGATGAGAAGAATTTCTTTCATCATCCGAGTTGGGGAGGCGGAGGTCTTGGTGGTGGAGGGTTAGGTGGAGGTGCTGGTGGTGGAGCTGGCTTTGGTGGGGGTGCTGGTGGTGGTGCAGGTGGTGGACTTGGTGGAGGTGGTGGAGGAGGATTTGGTGGAGGTGGTGGTGGAGGAGTAGGTGGTGGTTCTGGTTTTGGAGGAGGAGCTGGTGGTGGGTTTGGAGGTGGCGTTGGAGGTGCTGGAGGAGGAGGTGGAGGTGGAGGTGGTGGCGGCGGCGGTGGATTGGGTGGTGGAGCAGGCGGTGGATTTGGGGGAGGAGCTGGGGGTGGAATAGGAGGTGGTGGATTTCCTTGAGTAATAAAAGAAGTTTCACTCACATTCCCATTAATTCATGCTAAGCGATCATTTTCATGGCTCAATAATAAAAAAAAAATTAACAAAAATGTAAAGCCTCTTAAACTACAATGATGCAGATGCTTGATTTGTACTCAAAATTATTCAACAATTTAACGTGAGTTTCATTTGATTATGAGCCTCTTTTCCTTATTCTTCCAGGCAAATCTTTATATATTATATGGTCAGTTTTGGTTCGTTTTTTATAATTTTCTCACATATCTTAGTTACAAAAAGTATATATATATATTTTAGGGAAAATCCCCTTGTACATAATGGGGGGTTACCGAATGGTGTACCCCCCTCAAAATGTGTGCGGGTCTCGTGTGTGTTTTGAAATGGCGGCTCGTGGTCCCCACCTCCTAATGTGAGTGGGGTGTAAACGATTAGGTAAAAAATTATGTACATGTAGCATAACCCTATATTTTAATTGAGATCACGATTCAGTTTTATTTCAAGTGTTTATAACTATTGAAATCTAAACTGAGCTATTTAACGTAGAACATATTGTTGAAGAATTGAATCAAAATGAAGAAAAATATTAGGGTAAAGAGAACATTCGAATTTCGATTGGGGCTCATAATAGCATTTCGGAAAGAGAACGACAATATGGGTAATATACATCGATATGCGTCGTACAATGGATTTCGGTCATCTGAGTTCGTTTAGGACTAGAAATCTAATTTTTAGGGTTTTAGCGCTATTTTTGTCATTTTGTTTATTTTGAATTCTTTTGAATTTTAGTTTGTTTAAATTAGGTTTTCAAGAAAACCCTTATAATAAATGGTTATTTCATTGTTTTTTTTTATTATCTTAATAAAACTCGCGAGTTTAATTTTTCATAATTTGGTAGTTTACAAAATTCGTGTTATTAAAGTTTTCACTTGAATCCTTTGTTTCACGATGTGTCAATTTATAAACGATTTAGTTCTGTTGGGTTCAAAATTGAAATGTTGACGAGTTGATGATAAGGACATTTTTATACGTTTATTTCGGTTCACAAAAATGAAAAATTGTCGATAACTATTTGGAATAGAGCTTAAAATGTGTAAATGGTATTTGTAGGACAACAATGAAGAT
>CAIGRQ010246492.1:0-16218 GCA_903798375.1 Fraxinus sp. D2006-0159 | reverse complement strand
GCCTACATGTGTGCTCAGGCAAATATGACTTCACTTGGATAGTGCCCTATAACCTAGATTGGATGCCCATATCGTCCAAGTGTATCTACGTTTGTATATTCCCCGAACTCTTCCCTCGTCATTGGCCTTAAACCTCAAATTATACCCATTCAAAGTTCCATACGTTCTAACTGCTTTTTGAAACTATACGACATCCCTAAAGAGCTGACTAACCTCGAATTGTGAATTACTAATATCTACCTAAACCAAAACTCTGAAAATCGATACCCAACGGCATCATTGGATGCACAATCAGACTGAAGCTCTTTAGAAGATGGATACTCCAAATTATCAAGCTCCTCATCGGCTTTAAACTTCATGCTCAAGCATCCCCTCAGCTTCACATAGATTCGAACATAACTCAATCCTTTCCATCACGGTATCACCTTATGTTCCTAGAAAATGTCATCCCCTTCGAAGTCTCACTCATTCCTAAAATCAATGAAATATGGGTCCTGATTCGAGCCAGAGTCTTGCCCATCCGTGGAATTTCAATCACTTCCAGACTTTAATGAATTCCAGGACTGTGTCATACTCTACAAGTAGAAAATTTCAAGTTAAGGAGAAGCGTGATGTAAGGAAATATGTAAATGACATAACTACGAAAATCTACAAAATTTGCCATACTGTGTAATAGTGTTAATGTCAAATTAGGTCCAAAAAATTCAATATGCAATCTCAAAAATTCAAACGTGTTCTCATTTTTTGTTTTGTTTTTTTAAACCATGTTTTGTATGAATATAGTATAACATTTTATGCCGAGATAACCACGGTATTTGGCATATTTTTAATGAGTGTGAGCCTTCAAGCCCAAAATTCATACGTCAAGTCTGGAGATGGCAATGGGGCGAGTTCGGGGCGGGGCACCTCCACCTCGTCCAACCCCGCCACTCCCACACCCCACCTCGCCTCACCTTAAATAGGGTTGGGTGGGTTCGGGGTGCAGGCTTGTCCCATTTCTTGCTCCGTTTATGATTTTTTTTTTTCAAAAATTTTCAATTAACTATTTTTTTTTTAATTTTTAGTTAATTATTATTTTTTTATTTTTCACGGGGCAGGTTTGGGGCATTTCGGGGCGGGACACCCTCGCCTCGCCCCACCAACCCGTTGGGACGGTTGGGATAAGACGGGGCGAATTTTTTTACCATCACTAATCAAGTCAATGAATAAGGCAATAAATTTTTAGGATAATGTATAGAGTGCTACCGAAAAAAATTCAATAAACACTTTGAAGTATTTTAAAGTTTAGGAACACTTTGGGATTGTAATATAAGTCAGTGTGATTTTGGAAACATTTAACTGATTAGAGTCGTGTTCGATCATGCTTAAAATTCAATTAAAATTGAAAATATAACCGTTATTGGGTTTCATTCGTCTAATAAAAGTCAACAATAATAACTAATTTTTCATTTTTAAACTCTACCGAACACGCCATAGGTAACTTTAAGCCTTTGTTTGAACCCCATTTTTGAAAAAAAAAAATGAATTTTTGAATAGTGTTCTAACTCCATTTCAACTACAAATTTTTTAATAAAATAATATCACACGATTCAAACTTTTCATAACCACACATTTCTCATAAAATACACTATTCAAATTATTTATTTATTTTTTTGGGGGTCAAACAACCCTATATATTAAGCCCCCGTTTGAGTTTCATTATTTTCACAATGATGTATTTTTTTGTTTGATATGATGGGGAATTGTAGTTGAAAAAAAGAAAAAATTATCGATGTGATAAAAAATATTATTTTATTAAAAAATATGATTAAAAATGAGTAGAAAAATTAGAAAAATGAGAATGAAAAAAAAGTAATATGGGTCAAAGAGGGGCTAAATATAAATAATAAACATCCCCCTTTCTTCCCCCAGCGGACGGTGGTGAGGTCAGACTGGTTTTATCTTCAAAGTTTCACCCGCGCCCCCCTTTAATCCCCAAGCAAAGAAATTTCTGTGAAGAGAAAAAAACAACAAAATCAGCAAACAAAATTACTCATATGACTCAATGGCTATTTTGAAGCCAAGTAACTCTCTCAAACGAATGGCCTCACGTTTTATCTCTTACTCGGCTTCCATTCACTCTTCTCATTATCAGCAAAGCCTCGCTCTTCCGTCTTCTTTTTCGCTTTCCCGCCCGTCTCTTCTCCTCTACACCAGGTATTTTGTTTTGGATAGAGTATATATGTGGGTATACATTTGCAGTTATTGTATTTTAAATAACTTTCTTGAATGGGTAATATGCAAAAATAATGGAGGAATTAGATTATAGTCTGCTTTTCAGTGTGTTTCAAGTGTTTGAAGAACAAATTTTTCACGGTTATTTGGGAAAATGTTGGAAAAAATGCAAAAAAATCTCATATTAACTGTTACAATCATGCTACATGTACATAATATTTACATTGCGTCATGTGGCAAAATCATTGGACAGTTTTAAAAAAAAACACTTTCTACCCACAGTTTTTTTGAAAACAAAGGGAATGTCAAAAATCATACAAGGGATGGAGTGTACATTTAGCATTACTGTAACTATTATAAGCATATGCGGGTATGTGTGTTTCTGTGGCTTGTGAAGCATTAAATGGAAATTTTCATTTGCGGGTGTCTGGGAATATGTTGGAAAGGAAATGTGTAATTATTAAGCTATTTTGTGTACGCACCACATATATATATGAATATACTAGTTTGTATATATGTATCATGTATGTGTTTAGCATTTGAAGTAGTTTTCTCTATCTCTGCGTTTGTATTTCATTGTGCTTTGTCTGAAATTTCATATATGGTTCCCGGGAAAAGTATAGAAATTAGTTTATGTGAAATATACTAGGATTTCAGTTGGGTTTAAAGTGTTCAAGTGCCAATGACAGCACTTTGAAGCAAAAGATACTTGCAATCTATTTTACGAGAACAATTAATTTAATAGTGTGACTCTTCAATATGATTCTGCAGCAAAAAGAATTTTAGTTTGGTTGGCTACTTTGCTAGTTATTTCTTATTCAATTTTTCAGTAAACTAACAAGGTTTGCAGAAACCTACCAAGGTAATGGCTTTGTTATCTAAGTCTAGAGACAATATTAGACTATTTATCTTACACCAGTTGCAAGAACTTTGTGAGATTATTTGTGTTATTAAAGAATCCAAGTTTAACTAGGTGACAAGATAGAGCTTTTTGGTGTTTTCCTTATTTACCAGTATTCTAGTCTAAATGAACCACTTGCAAATGTTTAATGAGCAAGTGTTTGGTGGTTAAAGAAGTTCCTTTTTCCAATATTTGATACCGTAGGTGTTTAATTTTGTTGGTTTCAGGGCAAGTTATAGGTTGAGAAGGGTTTCAAATGGGTTTTTGATGCGAAATGCTGTGTGTACAAGGGCATTTATGTCATCAAGAACAGCAACAGAGGCTCTTTACGAAAGTAAGGGCTCGAAAGAATATGGCTCTGAGCAGATTCAGGTGAACTATTGGTCTTGGTTAAAAATTAAAACGCAGTTACCCTATCTTGATCTGTATTTACTGTTTAAACTTTGAAGTTTCTCTTCACACCAACATTTTTCAGTACAATCTTCTTTTAGGTATTGGAAGGTTTAGACCCAGTGAGGAAAAGACCAGGCATGTACATTGGAAGCACTGGACCCCGTGGACTGCACCATCTGGTGTGCCTTTCTTCATTAGGCTGGTTAATGCAAGTTCTTATTACGGGAAAAAAAAAAAAAACTGATTCTTTGTCTGTTGATTGTGCATATTTTAGGTTTACGAAATCTTGGATAATGCCATCGATGAGGCACAAGCAGGATTTGCTTCCAAGGTTGATGTAGTTCTACTTGCGGATAATTCAGTGAGCATCACTGACAATGGTCGTGGGGTATGAGTTGCCTTCTCATGTTCACATGCGGAACTTCTACTTTTTTTTCGTTATATGTAGTAGAATCATTTTTCAAGATTATTTACCATACTCATTAAATGGTTTTCTTGGTGTGGGGGCACAACGCCCCTCGAAGTTTGAAGTATTTAGTGTATATTTTGAAATGCAATTTTGTTTTGTTTTTTATGCAAAATACTGCCATCATTTGGTACATTGTGAAATTGTCCATCTTTCTTTTGCAATTTTATTCACGTAAGGTAAAGTGCGTTGCATGCGTTAAATCATAGAGATGCTTATTATATGTTGTGGTCTCTTGCGGTTTAAAATCCTCTCTAATGTTGAAGTACTGGCTTCATTTTTTCACCGCATGTTATTCGTTGTAGGGATTTGTACATTTCCACACATGGACATACAAAATCATTTTTGACAGTTGAAGCATATAGCATAAACAGATAATGCACTATCATTTTCTTTCTTATGCAAAATAATCGACTATTGTTGTTCCTTCAGAGCACTTCATAAAATAGTCTATCATTTTCTGCATTTTTTGCTACATCGGAGATGATGCAATAAGACTCTTTTAACAATGTGTACATGTTGAAGCGTTTATGTAATTCATTGTTAATGCTGAGTTTTCTAATTCCTAATTGGGAAATAATAATATTCTCTGCAATGTTGGGAGTACTACCCCTTCCTGTTTGTGGTGTGGGATGCTTTAGCGTTTTAAACTTTCTCAAATCGCAATGCATGAAGATACAATTTGTATGATAAAAAGTTCCATTTATTGGTGTCATATGCCTTTAACTCCTAATGAAACCAACATGTCCTTAGTGAAGCCAGCTGCTTTCTACCTGCTTATAAACATCTTCTGTATAATTCAGTACATGGAAACAAATACTCTGCATATCGAATTTCTTTAATTTCTTTAGATTGAGCAATTTATTGTTTTAGTTTATCCTTTATAATACACGTGATGAAATACGACATGAATGAGTGCCATTTGTACCAACTTGTGTGTCTGTTCCTGGAACTATGTGTGCTTACATGCTTGCTTGTGCACTGCAGATCCCAACCGACTTGCATCCAGTGACAAAAAAGTCTGCTTTAGAGACTGTCTTGACGGTACTTTTCCTATGTTAAATATCTTTTCTGAAATTCCTGAATAAGGTAAATTTTGGAGATTAGGTAAATAGGATAAAATTTTATGTTAATGACGGTCAATTATGGAGATTAGGTGAATAGGATAAAATTTTAACCTTGCCCACTGGAGAGAAATTGAATATATCAATGGTGTTGTATACAATATTGCTCAGTGTGTATTCATCTTTAACTTTGTTGATAACACTTACAAAATGACTTGTTTGAAATCATTTGGAAGGATGGAATAAGAAATCGGAAAGAGCATGTTGCAAGATGTTCTATTTGCATGTACTAAACCGAATATGCAAAAATAAGAATAGAAGATTCTGTTTCTCTTTTACCTTGGGGTGGAGTTGGGTTGTGTTTTGTTTTTGGCTCTTGAGCAACGTCATTTTAAAAAGAAGGGGATTGTGAAGATTTAGTTGGAACTCAATGTCCTTTTCCTTCTCTTTCCATTTCGCCTAAAGTAAAATTTCTTCATAATCAACTAAACAAGCAGAGGGAGCAATATCCTTTTTTCCTCTCTTAGTACCTCTACCTCTCCTTCCTCGGCATGCCTGGATGAAGTGAAGAATGGAAGAACTCTATTGTTGGAAATCTTTATATCCATGTCCTTGTTCGGGGACACAGATGTGCACGTTTATGGAAGATAATGCTTTTGTTAATGTGTCAGCTTAGTATTCAGTTTAATGTATTTTCTCTAAGCAATATTGAAATATCATTCTCTTCGTGAATATAACAAATAATGTATGTTACAGGTTTTGCATGCTGGTGGAAAGTTTGGTGGTTCAAGTAGTGGTTATAGTGTTTCAGGTGGATTACATGGTGTGGGATTATCTGTTGTCAATGCATTGTCGGAGGTACTCTGTGCCCAGACCTCGCACGACTTTCTTCCTACACGTACTTTGAGCATTTTCTAGATTCGTGCCAAACTTTGTCTTGTTTTTATTGGCAGGCACTTGAAATCACTGTTTGGCGTGATGGTAAAGAATACCATCAGAAATATTCTCGTGGAAGGCCTGTGACAGATTTAATCCGTCACAAGCTTCCAGCTGATTTTAAGGGTCGTCAAGGTACTTGTGTCCGCTTCTGGCCTGATAAAGAAGGTAGGTTTTCTGTCTCAAAGCTGCCATTGGTTTGTGAAGACCAAATACCAATTGCACAACAATCCTGCATTATTTTCAATATTTATATCTATCTTTGACTACAAGTTTTTATTCAGTATTCACAACTGCGATTGAGTTTGACTACAACACAATATCTGGGCGAATCAGGGAGCTTGCTTTCCTTAATCCCGAGGTTGGTCAACTGCAGTATTTTTTTCATTGTAATGTATCATTGAACATTTTAAGCCAAGTCCTTCATAAGGAGTGAAATTTTTTCTCTGATTCCTTTTATTTTCCTGAGGATTTTATGGTTCCAAGCAGCAAAAAGGAAGGAAGAGACTTGTCATCCTGAATGTCATCCGTTTGTTCATACACATTCTATTATACTGAACATGACTGGTAACTGTTCATTTCTCAACCTGCAGGTTACAATCACGCTCAAGAAGGAGGATACAGACCCAGAGAAGAGCTTGCACAATGAGTATTGCTATGCCGGAGGACTAATTGAATATGTGAAATGGTTAAATGCTGATAAGGTGTGCTAGATGTTTCACTTTTCTCAATCAGTGGGTTTTGGTTCACCTTGTGTTTTTTCTTTGTTTTCTCTATGGTTGTGAACAATTTACACAATCTTAGGCTCATAGGGTGCATGACATGCTCGTACAACTGGTTAGAATAGGGGGGGTGATGGGGGGGGGGGGGGGGGGGTTCTGGTAGACCAAAACTAATATGACATGTTTTGGTTGTTAAGGATATATTGCTTTAGATCTTCCAGATGTAGCAATGAACAGAGAGGAAGTTTGTGTGTTATAAACCCAGCCGTATAGTGGAGGAACCTTCAATCTCTTCATATCAGGCAAATTGGGAAGACTCCTCCATATGTTCTATAGCAAATTAACTTTCTCCGTATATAGCGAAGTTCACCAAATTCTCAATTATTATGATTACATACAACTGGCAATCCTTCAATTGTCTATTTTCTAATTATATTTTAAAGCTTTTGCTATGATTATTTAATTCTTAAATATTTACTTTCTGTTGATTGTAATTCAGCTCTGCTGAATAGTGACTGACAGTTCTTTGGTCCAGAAACCTCTTCATGATGTTTTGGGATTTAGGAAAGAAGCCAATGAAGTCACAATTGATGTCGCTCTTCAATGGTAGACATATGACCTCTGTTCCTACTTTCTTATTTCCTTTCCTTGTTTTGATTTGTAGACTCATTTCTAAGATAAAGATTTTTAATATTTCTTGAAGGCCCAAGAATTAAACAGAAAATATAATGACGTGAACATGTTAGATTTTGAAGTTATTTACTTATGTTCAATTTAGTTATGTAGGATGTCTGTAGCATGACCAGAACAGAAAGTTAAGTTGGCATAGTTGATCTTTATGCAGGTCTTCAGATGCGTATTCAGATACAATGCTAGGGTATGCTAACAGCATACGCACAATTGATGGTGGCACTCACATTGATGGTGTGAAGGCTTCATTAACGAGAACAATCAACAACCTTGCGAAAAAATCAAAGGTCATTAAGGTACAAAGAGTTGGACATATTTCTTTTCTTCTGACCTTTTCTATGTCGATAAGTGGCATTTTTGCCCTGTTCTTACCATGACTACTTCTTCTGTAGAAGTAATCTATTCACGCTCCTATAGTAGGGAAAAAAATGTGTCGTAAGCCATGTTCATAGACATTTTTTAGAATTAATAAAGGTCAATCTCATAGATAAAAACTTGTTTCCTTCTTTAAGGAAAAGGACATTAATTTAAGCGGCGAACACGTAAGAGAGGGACTGACTTGCGTGATCTCTGTCAAAGTTCCCAACCCAGAATTTGAAGGACAAACAAAGGTAATTTTATTAAATTACCAGAATAGTCTTATAGTCAGGTTTTATACTTGTTAAGCGCTTACGATAAAACTATTATTTGCATCATATATGTTCATGAAATATTTTTTTTTATAATTTTTATTTCAATTTTGACAGACAAGGTTGGGAAACCCAGAGGTGAGGAAGATTGTTGATCAATCGGTACAAGAATATCTGACTGAGTATTTGGAGTTGCATCCAGATGTATTGGATTCAATTCTTTCCAAGTCCCTTAATGCTCTCAAGGTACCTTGCTGTTACCTACTGACATTTGATCAGTTGTATTGATATTGTTATATTATTTTGCTAGCATCAAACTTTAAGATTCCATGATGCATTTATCTATTTTTGAATTTCCTGATATGATTCACATTTATTCTTGCATCTTTAGGCAGCTCTAGCAGCGAAGAGGGCAAGGGAGTTGGTGAGGCAAAAAGGTGTTCTGAAATCATCATCCCTTCCCGGAAAGCTTGCTGATTGTTCAGCTACAAATCCTGAAGAATCCGGTACGATGAGTTTTTCTTTTCAAAACTAATTAGCAATGAAACTTAAGCCTCAGTTCTTGTAAAATTAAAAGTTACTAAAAAGTTACCTTTTCTACTCAGCCAAAGTCAAACATTAATTTCAACAACACATTCACAACTTCTACTCATTTATTAATCACAAATTACCCAAATACTATTTACTAATAATTTTACCCGAAGACTTACTAAGGCATGTGTACTTGAGGAAACTTCACCTCAGCTGAAAAAATGTCCTGTATGCTTTCTAATTTCCCTCTTCACCACCATCCCTCTTTCCATTCTTTTCGCGAGGACTCCCGGAAAACAGTATTCTCCTAATAACATTAGAAAAATCATGCCTATTGTTTATGAAACCGTTTTAGGTTTAATTTAACAGCCACCTATACCGCCAATGGTAATGGGATCCTCAAGGAGGAAAGAAACCCTGCATATACAAGCAAGCTTAAATGATAAGTACTGAGCATATTATATGTCCAAGTATTGTGTCTGTATTTTAGAGAACGTTTCTTTTTAGCATATTAAAATGCTAAAGCAAACATCATATCCTGTCAACAATTTTCAGAGATCTTTATAGTGGAGGGAGATTCAGCTGGTGGAAGTGCTAAGCAAGGTCGAGATCGACGCTTTCAGGTGACAATTATAGCGTATAAGTTTTTATTACTTTCAGTCCATATACTCTGGTTGCAGCTTTTTATTTGTTTAGTTTTGCACAGTAAAAAATAATGACAAAGAAAATGGTTGAAGCATTCAAACCTTGGATAACTGATTTCTTTCTTAGTCCTTTTTTATGTTGGTTAATATCATTCTCTGCAGGCCATTCTTCCCTTAAGGGGTAAAATTTTGAACATTGAAAGAAAGGATGAAGCAGCCATGTATAAAAATGAGGAGATTCAGAATCTTATTCTCGGTCTAGGGCTTGGCGTGAAGGTGATGTTCGTACATTTATTTTTATCTGTGTGTATATTTTTACTGGTTGACCACTTAAGCATTTGCTTTCTGGTAATCCACAGGGGGAGGATTTTAGGAAGGAAGCTCTTCGTTACCACAAAATCATAATATTAACTGATGCTGATGTGGATGGTGCGCACATACGAACGTTGTTGTTGACCTTTTTCTTTAGATATCAGGTATGTATTGAAAGACATAGAATCATATGCACGATGTCTTGATATGAAACCAAAATAAGATCTCCATAGAATCATATGCACGATGTCTTAATATGAAACCAAAATAAGATCTCCAGTTGAAATGTGAAGTGCTTGATTGTGAAATTATATCTCTTTGAGTTTACATCTGCAAGCAAGCACTTTATGAAAATTTCGATCCACCCAACTCAATAAATGAGTTAGTGTACTTGCACTGAGTGTAATTAAATTAAAAGACAAACAGGAAATAAATTTATAAATTTATGTACATGGATTCCATATACTATTTGGTTGTGGCTTGAATTTCTTGCAGAGAGCTTTATTTGATGAAGGCTGCATTTATGTTGGTGTTCCACCTTTATACAAGGTTCGTATTCAATAAGATTTTCACCAAAGCTTGTATTCAAATAATTTCGTTGGGTTTTTCATTCTACGTTACTATCCAGGTTGAGAGGGGAAAGCAAGCATACTACTGTTATGATGAAGCAGAACTTAAAAAGCTCCAGCGTACTTTCCCTGCAAATGCATCGTACAATATTCAGAGGTTCAAAGGTAAGTCTCCGGAACAATAGGATAAAGTCATGTTAGATGACCAGTTATAAGGAGAGACAAGTATAATCTTAACATACAAAACCCTGAACATATTTTTTGTAAATGGGGCTTATCTAGGGGTTTCCCTTGTGAAGGTTTTACTAATGGAATGCTCTGCTAACCTAAACCCCAAACCTTAAATTTTCATATCCTCAGATCATTCCATCTAAATGATGTTAACAAAATGCAGGCTTGGGTGAGATGATGCCATTGCAGCTCTGGGAAACAACAATGAATCCCGAGACTCGGCTTTTGAAGCAATTAAGGGTTGAGGATGTGGCAGAAGCCAATGTTGTTTTCTCCTCTCTCATGGGATCCCGGGTAAGAGGATCTTAGCTGCAGTTCGTTTGAGTTGTATCTTGTCCCCTGTCCCAAGCCGATGTTTAATATGATATAATGAACAATATTTTAACCTCATTTCATTCTTTATTGTTGTTCGTTGCCATTGAATCCTCCCTATGTCCCTACCAAACATGTACCAAGTGTTTTTGTCAATTTTCTCTAGATTAGTGAATTTTGACACCCAAAATCTGCCTTGTTCTGGCTTTTTCAGGTGGATACCAGGAAGGAACTTATAAAGAACTCTGCTAGCATTATCAACCTTGAACACTTGGATATATGAATCTGCCTTGAGTTCTTTTGTACTCTATACTTACAAGAAGGGTTATGCATAGATATTTGGACAAGACGGAGGCGACAACTTTCATTCAATATAACATAAAGATTTATGTTATAGATAAAGGCCCAGGTAGAAAGTTTCACCAGTCTATTAAATTCAACTAGTGGGATTCACTTTTCGTGGAAAGAACTTCCTTACCAAGGCTATGTTGTGACTAAGACGAGAAGTTACAATCCTAATCTTTACATGTTCTGTAGAATCTTGTTATATTGTTTCTTATTTTGTTGCTATTTCTGTGGTGGTTTGTTATTTACGTGCCAGTTGATTACGAGATAGTTATACGGAGTTTATGCAAAAGAATGTTTGTGTTCTTTCTCAAAACCCACTTAAGATTTCATCTCTATTTTCCCAACCAAATAATATCCCCTGTATCTATCGAAAAAGAGAGAAAAAGTCCATGTTTCCCTAAAAAGCTAGAATTACGGTGAATTATTACCTAGTTGATTTAGAATAAAATATTATAGAATTTGGAGAAATTACCATTTCTTAAATCAGCAGATATAGAAATAAATTATTTTTATCATGCATAGTCGGCATAATTTTTGGTGAGCCTGTCAATTTTGTGTGTTTTTAGTCGTCGTGCTTCATCGTCGAAGATTTATCACCGCTCTTTGCAGGATTGTATCATTTCCTTCGCATCCACTCATTTTGGTGAAAATATCATTTTCCTTCAAATGGATCTTCCTTTCTCAGGGGTGGATGAGGCCAAGGTTTTCCTTTTTCAAGGGAAAACACTCTTGGGTTGCGTCTCTTCCTTTTTCAAGGAACGAGTAGGTTGAAGTTCTTCATGGGTTGATTTCTTCAAATCTTCATGTTCTTTTTTCATTTAACATTTTTTTTCTCAGAGGGAAAGAAAGTACAATTCTTTTAAGCTTTTCTGCTCATTCGGTATGCTTGTTCTTGTAGTTAAAGTGTAGTTTTCCATACACAATGTCTATCTCTTGACCTCGAAATTTGTTGGGATTCTTGGCCAATAGATCTCAAATCCACTCTCGTCCCAGCGTATGTTACCTGTAAACTTGAAGAAAGCATAGGTGCACGTGGCCTTATTTCCTACAATGGGGAAGATGGCCACAGACACTCCGGTACTCAATCAATAAAAAGTGTATAGGGGGTGGGATACAATGGACATGAGCTATAAGATCTGGAATGAAAAGAGAGTATCATGTTGTGTTTACAATACAAGGATGAGTAATAAAATTCTGTTGCCTTTGCACAAAGTATCAACTTTTATGCTAGGAGGAAGAGATGATGTCCAATGAGTACTTGACATGTTGCCTCATCGTAACAATGTACAAGTCAAACTTAAGAGATGTCAATCCGAGCTGTCTCAAGCTTGTGATCATCTTTAGCCCTCGTTTGACACTCATTAATTTCTCATTTTCATTTTCATTTTCATTTTTCATCTCAACCACACATTCTCATAATAAAACAATATTACACACAAATCAAAAACTTTTCATCACTTTTCCACCACATATTCTTACATCAATCACTATTTCAAAATTTCTTTACTCTTCAAAATGGGTTTCAAACAGGAGCTTAATAAGTTGAAAAAATAGTCGCCACATGTTATAGGCATGCACTCTGAAACGTAGGCTAAAAAGCTGATTAAACAAATCTGTTGCAAAACTAACCAACTTGTCGACACATAGAAGTTATGTTCTAAATTAATAGCCTTGACTTGAGACCTATTTTTCAGATAGCAAATGTTTGAGTTAGAAAAATTGTATTCTAGAACAATTGTAGTTCTTTGAATAATTTTTTCAAAGCATTTTGGATCACCTCAATCAGATATCGGGAGAGAAAGTCAAAACCAAAATAACGAAAATTGCTCAGGGACGAAGCATGCCAATTTATGCGTGCACACGAGATACCAAAATTTTGACCCTAGAAGAAAACTACTCCATGGTGTGCGCCAGGCTAAATTCTATATTGACAGGCCAGGTTTTTTTTTTTAATAATCATGGATGTCCAGACCAACTTGCGAGCACCTCGACTAATTCCACGGGGCCTGAAGTTTACGACTGGGTACTCACCTCAGTGGCTCTAAGGGGACTCGAACTGGTGACTATTGGGGAACAAACCCAAAACCTGACCAAAAGTATATTAGAATGTTATCCTCACCACTAGGACTCTTAACCTAAATTAAACCATTATAAATACAAAATGAGGGTTACACATTGAATCAAGTCTCTTTTGCCTCTTCATACACAATAATATTATCAAATTCATCAAAAACAAGGGGTCAATGCTATATTTTGATAGAGGAGCTCAAATCCTAACAAAGAATTAAAGGTCAATTATATCAAAATTTCGAAGAATTCAACATTGGACTTAAAAATCAATAGCTTTTGAATTATTTCATGACATGTGTTGTATTTTTCTATTAACTTCTTATAATTTATATATTAATATGTTGGACTAGATCTCTTTTTGTACTAGACGAAGATGAATAATATTGTTTATTTGTTTTGATTCAAGACTAGTATAGTTTATTGTGTTTTTTTTAATTAATTTTGCATACCAATTGCATTATTTAATTTATTAGCCACCAATTATATAATTAGTTGCTTGTTGTAGTGTTAGGAGACTTACAATAAGTTTAAAATGCGACAAAATTAACATATGTAAATAGATGTTAGGAATAAAACTTATCATGTGTGCAATCATATAGATAATCTAAATTTTAATACATTCTATTCATTCAAATTCGGATTAGGAATGAATTCGAGTCGTGACTAAAATATAATTAATGTGTCTTAAAAAAATAAAATTATATATGACAACTTTATCGATTGTCAAGAACGCTTGAACAAAACTACATTATCAATCAATAATTGAAATATATAGAAATGGGTGGAATCGAATTCCAATACAATCATCCATAATTTAATAAAAAAAACCAAAGCTTTTTTTAGATTAAATCAAACTCTCTTTTGTGTTTTATAATTCAAATTCTACACGAAACTGGTAAACTTGAATCCTATTTATTCCATGTGGGACGATACTCTTAACTCATCAATTCTATTATTTGTCAACAATCTCGTACACTCATAGGTTTCACAAGAATAAGTTTTTGGCGTCGTTGTCGAGGAATAAAGTATTTAATTTGAGTTTATTAATTTATATAGTATTCGAATTTTTCTTTTATTTTGTTTTAGGCTATTATGTTCACACTTAATATCTCTTGTTTGATTTTGATAGTGTGCGCAAGATTCTGAAGAAATTGAACTCTTATTATTGGATCTCGAGATCGACAGAACCTTCATGCAACAAAGAAGAGAATAGAGAGAAGCAATAAAAATGGCATAAAATCTTAATCAAAATCCACCGCTCCGCCAAAGCAGTTGCCAATGAAGGTGAATTATTTTTACAGGATTACGTGAATCTTGTCCCAACTCCTATGCAACCAATTATTATCTATCCATCTTTTGGGTAGGCTAACTTTCACATTTGACCAGATGTGCACGAGAATGGCTACACTCACTGCCTCCTGGAAGCATCGTTTCGTGGAATGACATTGTGCAAAAATTTACATTGAAATTCTTCCCGCCTTCTCAAGTTCATCAAATTAGAAATGAACTACTTACTTTCAAGCATAAGGACCCCGAGAGCTATCTAAAAGCATGTAATATGTTTAAGAACTACTTCTGAAAGAGTCCAAATCTAGACATTCCTAAAAATGCCTAGGTCTACATCTTTTATTTAGGCTTGCATCCTAAATACCGTATCATGGTCGATGCTTCAGTAGGAAGATCAATAATGACTCTGCCGGTAGACAACACATTAGATCTTTTTGAGAGAATTGCATAAAATCAATCTATGTGGCCATCTGAAAGGGAAACTCCGATGAAAATAATGGGTATTCATAGCATAGATG
Source organism: Fraxinus sp. D2006-0159 (assembly GCA_903798375.1). Taxonomy (NCBI): domain Eukaryota; kingdom Viridiplantae; phylum Streptophyta; class Magnoliopsida; order Lamiales; family Oleaceae; genus Fraxinus; species Fraxinus sp. D2006-0159. Next base: position 1,381 of record CAIGRQ010246492.1, on the reverse strand, counting down.
CAGTGGCAACATGATGAGAATGTAAAATGCTATATTTTTCATTCTTTTATCCTATATTTTTGTTATTAATTAATGCCTAAATGTACTCAGTATTCTTATATTTGGATTTAGGTTGCAATTGGATGAATATGGTGAAATTTAGAAGAAACAAGCGAAAAAGACTAAAATGGAAGAAATACAAAGTTCGGGGACTGAAATGTAAATACTCAAAATTTATGTCGAACCTCATGATGAAGATTCAAGGGTGTTAGGTATCAATTGGATGAGGAAAAAAGCCAAATTGATGAAATATATTCAAAGTACTATCACATATCAATTTTCAGCCGAAAAAGTTATGTTTAAGATTTTTAATCTCAGTTTGAGCTCATTTTTGGCATGGGAAACGTTCGAATTGAAAACATTGTATTTCAAGATGATTTGTAGCCTTTTGATTTAGCCTTCCAATGCACCTTGAATCTCCCCAATCAGACATCGAGAGAGAACAATATAACCAAAATACTGAAAGTTGTCCGGTAGAAGTGGATAAAGTTATGCGGTCGCATAGCTTTAAAACAATGCAGCCGCGAATGGTGCTGCAGGGAATTCAAAGGTTGAACAAAATTCTTCTATGCGACCCCATGCATTTGTACTATGCGGTCATATAGTACACTTTTGAGGAAAAAATTCTGGTTATTGAATTTGACTCAAACACTTATGGAAACATATTTGAAAACGCTTTTTAAACTCTAAAACCGTGCAGAAAAGATACACACGCCCCCATACCCTTTTCTCTCTTGTTCTGTGCTAGAATTCTCATGAGTAGCTAAACTTTTGTACTTGTTTGAAGGAAACAGAACCCTCGGAACCAATCCATCTGTGAGATTTAAATTATTTTCATTGTTTAATTCATATTTTGAGTATTGAATGTTCTTCTGCACTTAATTTCATGATTGTTGCATTTAATTTCTAGGAGGCCTACTAGTTTATTATTTGTTGCAATCTATCGCTAAGTTAAATATCAAATNTTTATTATTTGTTGCAATCTATCGCTAAGTTAAATATCAAATCGATAATTATTTGATCTCTTTAATTTATGAAGCAACTAGGGTTTAATGATTTGCTGCGTTAGAAATTATTAAATTTTGGGAAGAATGTTTAACTAGATTAAATATAACCGCTTGTGATTGTGTTATTTAGTTTCATTGATTTCTCTAATTATTAAGACGATTACTAGATTAAATCCATAGCGCTTATCTTGGGTTGTTTAGTAATTATGGTTAATTAGATCGTTTGTTCTCTAATTAATTACAGTTGAGGAGAAATAGGAAAATAAATTCAACGGTGAATATTCAAAGTGAGAATTAATATATATTTGCATCTATGATCAGTTGTGAAATTGCAA
>CAIGRQ010246464.1:0-11300 GCA_903798375.1 Fraxinus sp. D2006-0159 | reverse complement strand
AACAACCCTTATTTTGCATGTGATTAGGCACAGAAAGAGGTTAGTAAGACCATTTTAATACATTTAACTTTTGTGTGTCTTATCAGTTTTACACTATAGTTGACAGTTTTATTTACACTATTTGACATGGTACACAATTTTATCATCGATATTAACAATAATTACTCTAATCAATGACCTTGATTTTAACACCTCAGAAGATGTCAAACTAGTTGTACACCATGGATGTACAAGTTTAATTCGTGTCTTATAATTAAATTTATATGTAAGTGATAATATACGTCACTTTCGATTTCAAAAGTAACATATGCTTATTATTTTTTCTCAAAAGTATAATGACATATATAAATCTCTAGTAGATATGCTATTCATAATAGCAAAAAATCTTAAGACAATTTAAAACACGAGCTTTATAAATCTTCCAACTTTCTTCTTTTGTATCCTCTTCTTCATAATAATAATTGAAACAATTTTACGTTTCTAATTTATTCATGATTTCTTCAACTCTCGATATACTTTTATACATTAACAGAGCATGTTACTTTTTAATGCAAAACAAAGTCTTAATTCACATTCCATATTTACATTTTCAAAAAAATACCCGAAGAATTTCATTGAAATAATCTTGAAGAAGAAGCTTTTGATTTCTAACTTTCAATTTCATTGAAGGAAATTTTTGAGCGATTTCGATTTTTGATTGGTCGGAGATATGATTAATTGTATTTTAACCGTAAATAATACGATAATAGTATGTAATTTAAAAGTAATTTATAGCTAACCTAAATTTTATGCTGAATTTTTAAAAGGTCTCAATTTTTAGGGTATCCATACACTAAGCTCGTATTTGATAAAGTTAAAATTCTGATCGTTAGTAAATTTTTATAAAAGTGGATGAAATATGTGATTGAAATTTTGATAAAAATATGTGATTAAAATTAATTATTGACTTTGAATATTATTAGCATTTTTAAATAAATCAAACGTGGGCTAAACATATTCAACAACAGTTTAAAGTTAGGGGCTCAGTATAAATTATTCCAACTAAAAACGAACCAAATATAAAAGGAAAATGATATGGGTACAATGTACTCATAAGGGTGTCCATAATAGACACCCACTGCTCCCCGTTGTGTCAGGCTCCTCTCCAATAAGAAGGCGTCGGATGTCCATAATGGACAGCTGGCAGCACAACCCAATATAAAATTATCCAAATTAGATGGTGCCCCTTAATTTCATAAGCTACGTGTCCAAACACCCAAATCTCCCTGCCAAATTGGGCATGGGTACACTAGTCTAACGAATGTGCCTTTCCTACCTCCTATAAACAAAAGTCCATTGCCGACAGCCAATTAACCTTTTTCTTTTTCCCATTTCTTTTTCTAACTCTCTTATTATTTTCTTGTGATGAAAGAGACGATATTTGAATTTCAAACTAGTAAAGAATACAAATTTTCAAAGAACGAATTGTGTGCGGTTCGATTCAATCCAATTTTAATGAAAGTAGATGAAGTGTTTGCGATGACCGAAAAGAAAATCGAACTGAAACAAATCGAGTTGATACATTTCAGAGTTTGGCGTCAAATATTTGGCCCTTCGATTAAAAGTTACACACTTCATTGTATTAGTATATCTAAAATTAGAAGAAAAAAGGACATTAATTCCTGATCTTTTCCGTCTGATGAATTTAATTCCGGTGAGAAGGATGAATCGGAGTTGGACAAAACTCGAACCCACGCGCTGCCGTCATTTTGCTTACCACAAAATGCCCGAAATTCTCATTGGTCTCCACCAGATTGTCTCTGCACAAAAACTCATCACTGCACAGTTTCTCTACTTCTCTATCAATTTCATGAACAAACACATGGGTTTTATCCACGCCGCCTCTTTTACTCCTTGCTAGAACTCCGGCAGTAAATATCGCCGTCATCCTCCCCGGCGCCGCCGCAAAGTAGCCGCGCGGCCCAACTATCAGAATTATGTCCCATGGGACGTCGTATATGTGGTTTGGCAAATCGTTTATTGCCAATTTACAGTCTGAAAACAAGAGATTCTGCACCGGCCTGCATTCGTTTTTCACCTGCAATTTGTAATGCGCCATCAAAGGGTACAATTCGCTGACTTTGGTGGTGAATTGCACATCGTAAGCTTCGATTCTGGGGTGCTTTTCTTCAAGCTTGGAGACTAAGTACGAGCTTTCGTCCACGAAAACTGTACGGCCGTTGTAGTTGAGGGAGTTCCAGAGGAGGGTCTCGTGGGTGATACCGAAAACAAGGAAATTACAGGGGGCGGCACAGCGGCGGAGCACGGCGGCGATACTCTTCAGCTCAGCCGATGACATCCGACCGGAGGCTGTGTCACTTATAGACGCATAGTGGAGAAGCGCGTCAAAGACTGGCTTAGGTAACGGAGCTTCGGTGGCAGCGGTGGCAGTTGCGCTACCATTGTGTCTTGAAGTTCTTGCAGCATCCCTGGTGGTGATGAAAGTGAAACCAAAAGTGAAGGCGAAAAAGAGCATGAAAACCAGAAGCCATGTGCGGTGAGATAGAGCTACTACTAACGCACCACCGCCGGGTTTGTGGATTGGAGGGTGAAGGACTATGAATTTTGCACTAGTCTTCATATCTTGAAGAAATATAATTAGACGCGCACAATTGTAGGAATCAATGGAGTTTCTTGGAGACAGAAAGACAGACTTATGAACTGAACTTTGTTTCTTTATCTCACATGGAGCTGTAAGTAAAATGAGGAAAGGGGGCACTTGTATCTAGGTGTAATATTCTGAATGGCTTACCTTTAGTACTTTTTTGGAATAAATAGTTATTCATAAGTTTTCGACTTTTAATCATACATTTATTGGATTCACAAACTTTCATCAACTTCATTTGTAAAAAAATCTTTATCAAACAGGCCCTAGAAAAATGCTATTCAGCCCGTAGGCGCCCCACGAATCTATGATACAATCATACATGTCGAGCTGAGTAAGATTACTCTTGCCTTCAAGAAAATGCATAAGGATCCATAATTATTTACTTTCAGTGCAAGAGTTATATCCATTTTATTGCTACTAAATTTCTTATTCAAGATCGATTCATCGATCGGAAGAAGTCACATTCGAGCTCTACCGATGGAAGATATCGATATATAAGGTTGACCAATCGTCAAGTAGAACTATTTTGTTTTTCTTTTTGTATGGTTGTGCAAGATAATGTAGGAATAATTTAATCATTCGAGATAGGAAGTGGGATTTTATCCCCAATTTTAGGGAGATGGCGGGACCAGGAAATAAAGGGGAAGGAGCTGGAAGTAGGAGACCACCGACTATTTAATCAAAACGACGTCGGAATCCGCCGTAGATTGAGGGGTGACGGAAATTTTTTCTAGGCATGAGAATGACGTGACATGGGAATATTTTATGTGTTAAGCTATTTATACGTTAAAAATGTACATTTTCTTTGACTTTGTGCTAAAGTGTCAAAATCGATATCACTGATTATTTTAAGTGTTATTAAAATAAATGGTAAAAATGTGTGTCATGTCACACAATATCAACAAACTTGTCTTGAAATCTGTAAGTACAGTAGAACTGGTATTTTGGACGTGTTCGATCGTGCTTAAAATTCAATTAAAATTGAAAATATGGCTGTTATTATATCTCACTCGTCTAATAAAAATCAATAATAACCACTAATTTCTCAATTTTAATCCTATTTTAATATCTACCTAACACGCCCAAAAATAGACGCTTGATGATGTGCAATAAGTGGTAGAGTTTCAAATTTTAAACCAAGAAAATCTCAAATTTTAAATACCACGATTAGATGATATCATTATATCTACTATTTCTCAAGGTAAGAATTGCATCATTCCGAGTTTTGAAATCAAGCCATTTTTTCCCTTAAGAATAATGATTAGGGCACTCTAATTTAGATGGAAATGAGAGTATTAGTGGGAGACAAAGTTAAGTTAATGCCATGAGCAAACAGCTTTTTCCTATAACTAATTTTCACTTTATATATAATGCAATTAGAAAATGCTTATCCCACACATTATCTTTTGGGCAAGACTACAACATGATTAATGATAGTTTTAGGACATTTATATCTTATGATAATTATTATGTAAACTCTAAGGCATTATTTAATTCAATGGGAAATAATTAGAGGCGTAAAATATGCCATGTTATGCTCGCACCTTTGTGATGCTATTTTGCAAATTAGTTATATTACTCTCTCTCTCTCTCTCTCTCTCTCTCTCTCTCTGTGCTTAACATATACTAAGCACGGTGTTTAGGAGATCAAATACATACAGACATAGCAATACACAAAGAGGAATTTAAAAAAGTAAGGAGTACCTTTAATTGTGTGTTTCATGAATTTAGTGGGTTTATTTAGTTAACTTTTTAAATTTTTAGTATGTACGATACTCTAATTCTATCTGAAGTGTTTGTGCAGAACCATCTGAGATATCAGATTTTTCCATCAGTCTATTTAATAAATTTCCCAAATAAAAAGAGTAAGAAAAAAAAAACTTTACTTCATATTAATGAAATTATTATTGATAGAATGAAGAATGATGTTAATCATAAGAGAAAAAATCTTTCATCTAGTGTCCAGAGCAAATACCTTCTTTCCAACAGATTAAAATAGATCTAGTAACTGGTCTGCATTCATGTTGTTGTCCTTGTATTTGGGATATAGTGCGCGATGAATATACAAAATTTGTGTGGATCTATAGTGTTAAATGAATGAATTTAGTAAGGATAATATTGTAATTTGACATTGGTGAAAATAGTAAAATTTGAAAATTTTAATATTTCAATAAAGATGGATATAAAGTGGAATGAATATATAACAATCGTGGATGTAAACAACGTCACCCTTTTGTAAAGATTAATTTTATTTGGTCACACTGGAGTTATAACCCTAGTCTACGTGACATTAAATAGTTGATTAAATGAAATAAGTTGTTTAATTACACATTTTATTCAACCTATCATTTAATGTCGTGTTAGCGTCACATTGATTTGGGTTATAACCCCCAATGAAACTAAACCCCTATTTGGTGCACATTTTGTAGCCAAGAATATCTTCTTCTTTTTTATGTGATGGGGAATATGTAGTTGAAAAAGAAGAAAAAATTATTGATGTGATGAAAAATATTATTTTATTGAAAAATGTAAGGTTGAAAATGAGTAGAAGAATGAGAATGAAAAAAATAATGGGCTAAAACATGGCTAAATAATATTATTCTTTGGTAAATTAGTAATTTTCTCTCATCATAATTAAATATTGCGATCTTCGATGCAACGTTTTAGTAGTTACACACGTATTCACATACCAAGAACAAAAGTCACAATCACGACAAGAAGATTTTTAGTTCGTTTTTCGAATTGATATTAACATGTCAAATGCACACATGAAGTCACAGCACAATAATAAGACCACAACAACAAAATTTATCAGTTATGCTATGGGTACGAAAAAAGTTTGACAGATTTTTTTTTACAAAAGATGACTTTAACAATTTTTCATTGATTTTCGACGCAACATTTAAAAATACGAGAGATAAATATATCTTTTTGGCCTCATAACAAATATTTTGGACGGAACCAATTTAAAAAGGAAATTACCATTATTTTGAATTGTTTGATTACTTAAATACCCTATAACCAATTAAAATATAACTCACCCTAAAGGGGTGCATATTCAATTGATACTTCTGAAGACTTTTATGGACTTTTTAAGTGATAACTTTATGGTTATTATGAACTTTTTATGGATTTGTATGAAATTAATGGGAGTTTTTCTTGGACTTCTATAAATTTTCATTTTAATATTTTTATAGTTTTTTGTAGAATTCAAAAAATTTAGGCACCGTTTGATAAGAGGGATTTTTCATAGAAAATGGAATTAAAAAAAATCCATTTTTCATATATTATAGTGTTTGATGGCACAAAATTTACCTAGAAAACACTTTTCCACAAATGGTCCACACGTGCACCAATGCCATGATTTGGTTGAATTGTTTTTCCCATATTTTTCGTGGGAAACTAAATTCCAGGTTTTTTTTTTTTTTGGAAACAAATTTCATAATCAATTGAAAAAAAAAATCACTTTAATAGACAATTTTCGTGTAAAACAAAGTCAAACAAACACTAAACATTGATAAAAAAAAATGATTTTCTAGGAAATATTTTTTTTTTTGTTTCTTTTTGGTAATAGAAACAATTTTATAACCAATTGTGAAAAAAATTATCACTTTAATGAACAATTTTCATTTGAAACAAAGCCAAACGAACACACAAAAATGCAAAATTTTAAATTTTTCTGAATGAAAAATTATAGCAATCAAACACATTTAATTAAGAATTCCCTGAAAAATAAGTTTTAGGCAATTACTTTATCTGAAATTCATTTTCTTTCCACTCTTGCAATCAAACGAACCCTTAAAGACTTTCATTTGGAGTGGAATTTCACTTGGTTTATCGAAATTATTAGTCTTTTTATATGAAATTATATAATTTTTAATTACGAATAGATAGTTTTCATAAAAAATGATGATAAAAGAAAAAGATTTATAAGAATCTTTATTTACAATTTAATTTTTTTCATGGAAAATAGAGACAAAAAAGAGAAAAAAAAATTAAAATTGAAATAATATAACTAATAGAAAAAAATAAATTTTAAACACGACTCCAATGTTTGTAAAAGGGAAAAAGAAAGAAAAATATTGAATACAAAATATATATATTAATTTTTTTGTGAAAGTCTCCCAAAATCTTGGGATTAATGAAAGACGAATTTTGAGATTTTATTTTAGTATTTTTTGCTTAAAAGTTAGTATCATAAAGATTTTCAAAAAAGTCTTTATAAGTTATTAACAATTTGAATATCCAAAGACATATAAGGATTTCTAAATTTTTTTAATTGAATATACAATGATTTTTAAAAGTCTATATAAGTTTCAAATGAATATATCAATACTTTTAAAGAGCCTCAAAAAGTATGCATTAAAAGCCCTTAAACTTTTTAAATTACAAAAATCTTTAAAAATCCATATTGAATACACTACGAGCGTGTTTAATTGCATTTATTTTTCATAAAAAATGGCAATTTTTCATTCAAATTCCTACTTTAAAGTGTTTGATTATTATTTTTATATAGAAAATATTTTTCAACTTTTAAAAATATGTCTAATTTTTTTTTAAGGAAAATATTTTTTTTGAGGAGAGTAGATTTTTGTTTTCCTCAAAACAAGAAAAATATTTTCTTTTCTAAGATATATTTTCCATGTCAATCAAACACACTGTACGAGTAATCAAATATTCAAAACAAAAAGTTATTCAGAGGATTGGGCCTAATTATTTCAAACAGGAAAAGATATAATCAAATATTTCAGGCTCTTTGTTATTTTTATTTTGAAATTTAAGAGAAATTATAATTTAAATGTAAATCTTATTCTCTCATTAATCCCATCTTTTACACTCTCTCCATTAACTCTTAAATCATAACAGAAAATATCATTTGGAATATTCTCCATCAAAACTCTAATTTTCACCATACCAAGCAATCTAAGCAAACCTTGCTACAATTAAAGGCTGCCAAGTTACGCACATGGGGGGTGGGTGCCACATTTTTTTTAATACAATGGAATATTCTCCGTCACAACTCTAATTCTCACCATACCAAGCAATCTAAGCAAACCTCGCTACAATTAAAGGCTGCCAAGTTACGCACATGGGGGGTGGGTGCCACATTTTTTTTAGAGGGTGTTTGATAGAGATTAAAATCGGATTAAAATTGAAAAACTAGCCGTTATGGTTGACTTTTATTAGATGGGTGGGACCCAATAGCGGCCATATTTTCAATTTTAATTGAATTTTAAATCGTACCAAACAGGCCCTTAATACAATGGGTGGGGCCCGCCACTACAGTGACTATGAAATTAAGCCCTGCATGCAGGCTTAATTCTCAAAGCAAGGTTGTTTTTTGGAAGTATTGTAGATTGATCACAACATATTGTCAATTTAGGTCACAACAAAGTAAGTTTAATTCTCTAAGCAAGGCTATTTTTTGGAAGTATTGTAGATCGATCACAACTTATTGACAATCAAGGTCACAACAAGGTAAGTTTGGACACGTATAGTGTCAAGTCCATGAAAATTCCAATTTCATATTCAAATTCATATATGACAAACTACGTGTCTTAACAATGATGGTCACTAAAGGGAATTCAGCGTCACACTTCATATCAAGCTACTCGAGAATTAATTTTCATATATCGAAATTGTAAAACTAATCGTTAGATGTCGTCACATAGGTCAACACTAGTAATCACATTATGGGAGTGTACTTTATAATGTAACTCGATTTCAATAAGAGAAATTTTAGACATATTTAACATCATCGCCCTGAAAATACAAATATCATAACCCATTTTCACATGCAACAAAGCAAGGGTCACATTAAATTAACAATTTTATATCTTGCCACTGTAAAATTATATATTAAGCCCCCGTTTCGTGGCCTTTATTTAAAAAATTGTTTTGAATAGTATTTTGTAGAGAATGTGTGGCTAAAAAGTGAGTAAAATTTTTGGTTTTACCGATAGAAGAGAAATAAATTAAAGTAAATTAAATTAAATGGAATCAAACATTGGTCCTTCATTTTTTTTTCAAAAATCATTTTTAACCACATATTTACCCATTAAATTATTTTATGCGTAAACCCAATTTTTTTTTTAAAAAATTTTATAACCACACATTTTTCAATAAAACACTATTTTAAAATGCATCTTGACCAAAAAATAATGTTCAAACAAGGGCTAAATGTCACATTAGGCCACCTCTGATGGTCACGTGGTGAAAGTTTAGCAGATATTATCACCTCATCTCAATAATAACTAATCGAAGGTCACATTTTATTTGAAAGCAAGGTTAAAGGTCACCCAAATTAGCAAGCATTGAATGAGACCGCATAGATGACTTGTGATCGCTAGAAACAAGTCATCTAAATTCTAAATTGGTAATATATCCTTAATTTCTAACTCAGATTCTTTGAGGTGCCAATATGTGATATATCTTGTTTGGAAGACCAATATCGGTACTTTGAGAGTTTAGGCGAAATAATTTCGGATCATTTACTTGCAAGTTGTATTTCATTATTAATTTAGTTAAAACGATTGTCACTCCGAGGAATTTTCTATCAGGTGATCAAACTTGAGAACGATATTACTACGATATGATCATTGGACTCTATGTTATGATGTGTTCACAACGGATGTTCTTTATGAAAATAGGATTAGGAGGGTTATAGATATTGGAGGGTAAGTCGGTTATTTTTTTTACTCTAAATGTTGATGATCAAACAAGGATTGACTTATGATATGATGATCAAAGGACAACATGGGGTTGTGGAAAAAGGATGAACGAATCTCCTTTTTTTCATTTCATTTATTTCTTTTTTCTTCCTTTTTGTTTTGTTTTTTTATTTTAATTGTTTTAAGTGGAAAAATGTAGAATTTATGTCCGTAAATAGAGTAATAAAAGTTTTTAAAATTAATATTATTGTTAGACAATTATGTTGGTAATAAAGAAAAAGTTACCAATAGCTTTTCGATTAATTATTTAAGATTAAAATAAATAATTTAATTAATTTAATATACTATATTTAAAGTAAATACTAATGGGAAATTTCCTCGGAATAAAAATAAGAATTAAATAAGCAACTCATCCATCAACAATATTATGAAAAGATCAACAAATTGATATTTTAACCCATTTTTCAGTAACTTAATGATTAGACAAAAAAATATCAAAATAAAATTTTTTTTTTAGATGATCAGTGATTAAAGTAGCGCCAGTGATTGCCAACAACATTATTGACAATATGTTATTGAAAATCGCTGATGGAGGTTCGTCGATGAGCTTCGATGCTTCACTCTCTCAATCGCAAGATATTTATTTTCAATATAATTGCCGAATGCCAATTAGGTTAATTATGATCTCTACGCCAATGTTTGTGAATCGTTTATAATGGGGGCAAACTACGTTCTGTCTACATAATTCGTGGTACCCATAAGAATTTACCACTTATTTCTATTTATTTATAACTTAAATCGATTATAAATAACTCTTGAAAATATTTTCTTGAGTCACGTATAAATCGAGATTTTCTTCACATTTTCATCAAAAAGTTTTCCATTCTTAGAGGGTGTTTGGTGTAAATTAAAATCAGATTTTTAGTGGATTGTAACAGAAGTTTCTGAAATGTGTGGTTGAAAAGATGTGAAACCCATAAAAGATGAAGTTGATATTGATTATTTGATTTTGACTTAGATTAAAATCAGATTTTAATCCCACCCAAACAGACCCTTAATAAGATAGATTTATATCTAATTACTCATTAATCTAAAAATAATTTTAAATTAGGCCCTGTTTGTCCAACATTATTTTTGCACCAAACACACTCTTAATAAATATGCCACCTAGACCACACTTAAAAAACTTACGAAATTTAATAAAATATTAACATTTATATAATAATTTAATTAAATAGTCTAAGCGTGTGAGAATGCATATAAATCCAATACTAAGAATTTAGATTACCATCACAAGAAAAAGGAAATTTCTTGCACTTTAACGCGGCTAAGCAAACGTACATTGGAATTGAAACGAAGGTTCCATGCAGTAGCATATTTGGTGCAAAGTCTCAAATTTAATCATTATTTTTCTATATTTGTCATACTCTATTTGTTTTACGTTATCCAGAATATTTATATTATATTAATTTATTAAATGAATTGACAATGATCTGATAGAAGACAAATCACTTATAATTTCAAAAGTGATTTCTTTTAGCGTTGAATATTGGACCATTTACGTCGTTGTTCCAACGTAGTAGTTTGGTTGTTAGATAGTTTTGAATGGTAATGCTATGACGATACCTTTTTTATTCTATCTAAAGTGGGGGACCGAGAAAAAAGTGTAACTTTTGTTTTTTAGTTGATATCCGATTCAATTTTCATTATTATTTCGAAATAAAGTAACTTTTCTTTAATACGATAAGTTTCGATGATAAAACCGTATCAAACTAATATAAAGTTTTCTCTATGATCGATTATCAAATACGATTCAAACAACTTGAGGGTCTAATTCCTAAGCGAAAACCTTATTAAGGTCAGAATTTTTTATGGAAATTAAATCGATAGAAATTGTAATTATCAGTGATTGAAATTTTTTGACGACTCATAATGGTTCTAACCAAAATCCATTTTTGAGCGCAACAAGAATTTGTATCCTC
>CAIGRQ010246427.1:0-10945 GCA_903798375.1 Fraxinus sp. D2006-0159 | reverse complement strand
CATGATCGCCGAATCAGAATCAGACTCTTTTGAGGTTGCTTTTCTTAAAGATTCTTATCCTTATGGTTCAAGTTTTGTTGACCCTTTTGATGGGAGACGTAGCGCCGATCCCCAACGAGGCGTGATCTGCCTGCAAGCGCTGATCGGAAGAGCTGGTGGGGGTGCCGCCGTCAATTCGCTGTATTTCTTTCCTTTTCTCTCTTCTGTTGTCAGTCCTCCTAACGATGATGAACTTCTTCGGCTCATAGCTAGACAGTAAGTAATTTTGTTGAATTGTTTTGTGAATACAAATTTGTTCGACTACATTTGATTTGATATGCAAATTATGATTGAAAAATTATCGCCAAAGAATTGGCCAAATTGGGGATCCCTTTATACACAATATGATACATCACTTAAGCCTGATTTCATGGCACAGTATTAAGGTTCTTCTAGACTACTTGTTGATCTTGAAATATTTGTATATGAACCTCTTGAGAAATTAGCTTCCTTGTCTCTGCAAAATTATCTGCTTGATTAGTCGTAAAGGGGGACTTATGTATATAAGTTGCATGTGCATTGTAAGATATCTTTTCTTTTATGGAAGTTTAGTTGGCTATAGCTGATGGAGTTTATTTCTCTAGTTAGATACTAAGGGGGGGTTCCTGTTACGCAAAAGCGAGAATAAGCAAAAATAAGAACTAGATTTATGTGGAAATCCAAGACGGAAAAAACCACGGCCGAAGGAGGATAAAATGAAACCCTAACATACAGACCCCCAAAAATTCATATAATTTTGATTTCACCATGTTTCGCGCTGCAAACTTTTTGGGCCGGGCCAAACATAATTCGGGTCACCGTATTCTAACACTGCATAAGGTTTGTTCCACGTGTGAAGTAATCAATCTATCTGATCTTAAATTAATAGACGGATTTAAGTTAAGTTTTGAAGTTACTTATTTGGCACACAGTGACATATTATCGCGTTTTGAAACTGTCTGATTGGTAGGTTCGGATGATGACAGCTAACTTGGATACACCTAAATACACGTGTCACTCTCTAATAATGCCAGCTAACGGCTCTTTTTATGACTTCTTGGAAGGTCTTTAATTAGTATTCTCACAGATTTGGCCGATATCATACCACAATCCCTGTTCACGTGTTTTCCTTTTTCTTAATAATGAATAGATATCTTTACTCTTATGACTAAGATGTCTTGTATTTCTTGAAACAGTGAGTTGATTAATGGGATTTGGTATGAATTCTAAGGATTCACCGCTCATTCACAACTCGGTTTTCGTCCAGCTAGGGTAATATTTTCCACTCAAGATCTAGGTCATTTATGAGGTGAATATACTTGATAGAAGACCCTCAAGTGTTATTGTCTCTAAACTTTTTTAACTGTATTGGCTTGTTTATTAAGGTGGACACCATATGGTAATGGATAGTATTAAGGTGAAAAAAAAAGAAGTTAAAACTTTGACCATTGTACTTGTCCGCCTTGTGTAATACAAGATACCAAATATGTGCTCTAAGTTTCACTTGTCCTATATTGATTTCTCCAACAACACCAATTTTGTGTTGTCTTCTGCAGCTGTCCAAACTTGAAGCACCTTTCCTTTCATGGATCTTTCCATGCCTCCGAGGAAGCGATATTTGATGTTTTTCGCAGCTGTCGAAAACTGGAGCTTATTGACTTCTCCAACGCCCCATATTTCTATGCTTCGATTTTGCAAGAATTGAGTTGCTGCTGTCCTAAAATTAGAGGGATTAGAAGGCAGGGTTTTCTTGGAACTAACTTTGCTTATGATCTATCTAAATGGTTTCCAAGATTGAGGCTTTTGAATCTGTCCCATTCGACCATTGTTGATTTAGACATGTTTACTATTGTTACCAAATGCAAGGAACTTCAATATCTTGATGTTACAGGCTGCCAGCAATTGATTCGTTACATGGACATTGTGAAGATAGCTTCAAAAAGGATACCGAAAATCCTGTACTATTGAGCTTTTGGATAAGATGTATTTCTTGTTCAAATACTGTTTTATTTAATGCCCCCAATGAAATTCTGAAGTTTTTCTTCAAGTTTTGGTTATCCATTCGTTCTTATGTAGTTATATTCAGGTTTCGTGGCTCGTAGATTTGGATTCTTTTTGAGAGATTGATGTTTCCATAAAACTTCATAGCTGACAGATAACCTCTTTGGGATTGGGATTTTCACCTGTGTAACATCTGTCATTTTTATTTTTTATTTTTTTTCTGGTATCTGCATAGTTGAGATGCTGCAGTTTGATCCAAAGCGTACATAAAGATTGGATCATTCACTGTGCATCAAGAAATTATTAATTTATATATCCCAAAACCTTTAATAATAATAATAAAATAAAGCCAATATAATCCGAAGGACTCTATATTGAATTTGAATTCTCTAACCAGCATATATGATCAGGAATTCATTAATTTGATGGAATAACTTATTGTAATTTTTTTAATTTGAATTTGAACAGAGGTGATGGTGTTTGCTTCTTCTTCTTCTTCTTCTTTTTTTATTTTCATTCTCATTTTTCTACTTATTTTTAACCACACATTCTTCAATAAAATAACATTTTTCATTACATCAATAACTTTTCCTTCTTTTTCAATCACACATTCTCTATCAATCTACTATTCTATAATATATTCTTCCAAAATAATGTGGTTCAAACACACCCTTAACCGGTAAAATTGATGAAAATTTCTTGTACCACCTCAATCTAACACCAGTTATAACCTGAATTTTGATAAAAAGTTGTTAATACCTTATTATTGAAACTGAAACCTTAAGTGTAGGAATTGAGGTAATTTTTCCATTTTATCATTAAATTGGCCCAAATATCTATATTGGACCAGCTTAAGCTTAAGTCCCAGCACAAGTCCAATTGTGAAATTTTTCTAATATTCTTTAATGTAATTTGAATAGCTTATTACCAAAATTATATTTTATTGGAAAAATTGCAGCAACGGTACCAAACCTTTCATTTTTTGCAAACTTTGTCCAAACATTTGTTTTGTGTGCTACACACGGTACCAAACTATTCAAAATGTCGCAGCTGGAGTCCAAGTGGATGAAAACTGTTAGTTTGACCGTTAGTTGACCAAAAATCAAAAGTTTGACTAAATGTTGACTAATTTTAAATGGGTAAAAAGGTAATTTTATATTTTACATATAAAATAATTTAAATAAAAGAATTAAGTAAAAAAAAAAAATACTGTTCATCCCCCCCCCCCACCCAACAAAACACCCCACTCACCCCAAAACCAAAAATCAAAAACCATCGCCGTCCAAAACATACCTCTACAGTCCCTGCCAATTCCAAATCTTCTTCTCCATTTTCTCTGTAAATTCCGAGAAGTGTTGCACTATGAGGCATCATTGCCCTTCTCTCAATCAAGTAATTCCTCACTAGAAACTCCAGAAATTTCACGTACTATTACAATCGAGAGAATGAAGAATTGAATTGGAGGATATTATTCTTCTCTAATGAAGAAGTGAAAAGTATGTTCAATAAATAGACAAGGAAGAGAAAATGGCGGGAAAATCCAGCTGGCAAACTAACTCACTCCTACATGAGCTGAAATGAAATAAAACGATGGTCGTAATACGCCCCCTCAAGATGTGCTATAAATGTTCTTCACACACATTTTGGACATTAATGGAGCAAGTGTTGATGCAGGTAAGGGCTTAGGGAATGCGTCTGCGAGTTGATGTTGTGACCTGATTGGAAGCAATTTAACTACCCCCAGCAGTAATTTTGTCTCGAATGAAGTGGCAGTCAATTTCTATATGCTTTGTTCGCTCGTGAAAAATTGGGTTATTTGCAATCTGAATAGCGGCAAGATTATCACAATAAATCACTGCAGGATAATTGTCTTCAACCTAAAAATCTATCAACAGTTGCTTGATCCATATAATTTCATATAATTTCACTGGTTGTAGCTGCAAAGGCCCTATATTTTGCCTCAGTAGATGAACGAGAGATGGTAGATTGGCGTTTAGATTTCCAAGCAACCAACGAATAGGCAAAACCCAGTAGTAGACTTTCATGTATCAAAGCATGAGCCTCAGTTAGCATCAGAAAAAGTTCGAGTTTTGACAGGCATAATAGGAGCTGGAGAAAAATGGATTCCTTGGCAAGGAATTTCTTCTAGGTAGCGAAGCNAACCCAGTAGTAGACTTTCATGTATCAAAGCATGAGCCTCAGTTAGCATCAGAAAAAGTTCGAGTTTTGACAGGCATAATAGGAGCTGGAGAAAAATGGATTCCTTGGCAAGGAATTTCTTCTAGGTAGCGAAGCAAGTGATGAACAGCCTTGAGATGAGGTAGCCTTGGCTGAGACATATATTAACTTAATTGGTGTACTGTGAATTCAATGTCTGGCCTAGTAAGGGTCAGATATATCAACCTTCCAATCAGTTTTCTGTATTGTGATGCGTCTGGCAGCAAGTCACCTTCATGTAAGCTGAGTTTAATTCTTGAATCCATAGGGCTATTAGCAGGCTTGCAATCCAAATAGCCTGCATCTTCAACCATCTGTAAGGTGTAATTTCTTTGTGAGATGACTATCCCTAAAGATGCTCGAGCAATTTCAATCCCCAAGAAGTACTTTAAACACCCCAGGTCCTTAAGTTTGAACTGAGAATTAAGGAACTCTTTCAACTCATTGATAACTTGTATATTAGGTCCAGTGATGACTATGTCATCAACGTACACTAATAGACCTATGAAATTATTTCCTGAACCTTTTGTAAAGAGAGAGTAATCTGCTTTGGATTGGGTGAATCCATTTTGGATGAGAGCACTAGAAAACTTGGAATTCCACTGGCGTGAAGCTTGCTTAAGACCGTATAATGACTTGTGTAGCTTACATACCAATTTCACCCCCTGTTTGAGAGGTTTAATAAGGTCATAGCCAATAGGCAAGTCCATATAAACCTCCTCAAACAAGTCACCATTCAGGAAAGCATTGTTGACATCGAGCTGAACTAAATTCCATTGCTGAGAAGCTGCAAGAGTGAGCAGAACCTTGACAGTAACAGCCTTAGCCACTGGTGAAAAAGTGTCAAAATAGTCTAATCCCTCTTGTTGAGTGAAACCCTTTGCAACCAAGCGTGTCTTGTGTCTTTCCAAGGTACCATCAGAGTTAAACTTGTTTTTGTAAACCCATTTACATCCCACTGAATGCTTACCAGCAGGTAAAGGCACAATAGACCAAGTATTATTTTGTTCCAATGCCTCTAATTCATTCTCCATGGCATCTCGCCACTAAGGGAACTTTACCGCACGATTGAAGTATTGAGCTTCAGTTTGAGATAAGATGTTCAGTATGAGGTGTCTGTGGATTAGAAAGATTGTTGTATGAAATGAAATGTCCAATATGGTAAGGAGGAAACGCAGGAGAATGTGAGTTATATGGAAGCAAATTACAGTGGAAATCTCTAAGATGAGATGGAGGCCTAGAGACTCTGTGGGATTTTTGAATATTGGAGATAGAAGGTACATTGGACTGAGGATTTTCAATGATGATTTGATTAGGATATGGGATTTTAGGAACAGATGGAGGAACATCAAGATCATCAGAAATGGTAACAGTAGTAGGTGATTGAATATGTAACATATCAGGTCGAACAGATAAAAAAGAAGAGGGTAAAACTAAATCAGAAAATGGGTCTGGTAATTGGTGATCATATGTAATAGAATGAAAAGGGAATATGTCTTCGTGAAAAAAAAACATCCCTAGAAATGAAGATTTGTTTTGAAACAACATCAAGGAGTTTGAATCATTTAACTTCAGAAGGACAACCTAAGAAAACATACATTCTGGCCCTAGGTTGAAACTTTGTCATATGGGCAGTTAGTGTGGAGGCAAACGCTAGACAACCAAAGACTCTGAGGTAAGAATAATCTGGCTTGTTTCCATGTAGCAATTCAAAGGGAGTTTTGTGATGTAGGATAGGAGCAGGTGTTCTGTTGATTAGGTGTATGCAGTGAGTACACATTCTGATCAAAAATGGATTGGAATTTTAGATTGAAAGAAGAGAGCATGTGCTACATTAAGAATATGTTGGTGCTTGTGCTCAACAATTGTTGAGGCCTTTCTACACATCTGAATTGGTGAATAACTCCTTTTTCAGCAAAGAGTTCCTTGAATGATAACTCATTTGCATTATCAGATCTGAAAGTCTTAATGGTAGCATTAAACTGTGTAGTGATCAAGCTAAAAAATTGTTGTACAATCTTTATAGCATCAAATTTCTGTCTTAACATATATATCCATGTAAATCTAGAGTGATCCTCCACTAGTGTCAAGAAATACCTATAGCCAGAGTGAGAAGTCACGTGATATAGACCTCATATATCACAATGCACTAGCTCAAAAACTTTACTTGAAATATTGTTGTGTGAATCAAACGGCAATCTCCTTCATTTTGCCAAAGGACATATGTAACATGGTAAATGCTTATTTGAATGTTCAGAATCATAAAGCAATTGATCCTTTAGTACATCTAATCTTTTGAATGAAAGGTGTCCAAGTCTGTTGTGCCACACATGAGAAGAAACTGAATTAACAAAAACATTGGGAACAGAATGATAGATTTTCGTGTTCGGTACATATAGGCCTTGGATGATACTACCCTTGCCAATTATCCTCTTGGTGGAAACTTCCCGAATTATGAACTAATCATGGAAAAAGTGCACACTGGAGTGAGAACAAATGGTTAATGAACTTACTGACAGCAAATTGAACTTAAATTGTGGCATAAATAACACATCACGCAGCATCAAATTAGGTCCTAATTTCACATCACCACATAAACTGACAGGTATACATGTGTGGCTAGGCAGAGTTATATTTGAACTAGTGATAGGTCTCAAGTTTGTAAAGGTAACTGCAGTAGAACATACATGTCTGGAAGCCTCTGAATCAACAATCAATATGTCCTTTGAATCAAGGTTTGGTTTAACATGTTTAGAGATATATATACCTGCAACATAAGTGGACTAAGCCTTGTCATGATCAGTTGGAATTGAATGTGACATAGAAGCCAGGTGAGTAGATAGCATTGTCATCAGGTCTTGGTACTGGTTAGGGCTCAATTTTTGCATGAATTTGTCAACTCCAATTCGTTAATCCATTGGCTTTTCTTCGATCTGTGAATTAATAGAAACTTGATTAACAGTGTTATGTTTAGAAAAATGCTGAAAGTTTTCTCTTGGCCTAGATTTAAATCCTGGTGGAAATCCATGGATTTTGTAACATTTGTCAATGGAATGTCCATGATATTTGCAGTGGGTACAATATGGCCTATCCTACTTTCTGTTGCCAGATGCACTTCGAAAACCAGAGTTATAACTGTCTCTACCATTATCAGATCTGAAGGCAAAAGCAACTCCTGCATATGAAATAATATCAACTGAAGTTGTACGTATTTTTCTCTAATTTTCTTCTTGTGAAATCAGTGAGAAAACCTTATTAATTGATGGTACAGGATCCATTAGAAGAATTTACCTCTCACTTGGGAAAAAGAATCATGTAATCCCATGAGAAATCCTATTATGTACTCCATTTGATAATGCTTGTTCAATTCTTGAACACCACCACAAACACACTTTCCACAGCTACAATTGGGTCGAAAATTAGTCAATTCCTCCCATATAGTTTTGAGTTTGGTGAAAAACACACTCACTGTGTTCTGATCTTGCATCAAATTCATCAGGTCCTTCTTCAATTGGAAAATTCTAGGACCGTTGTTTTGCTGAAATCTTTCCTTAAGATCGTTCCAGATCTCATATGTTGAGGAAGCATAAATCACACTTGCAAAAATTTCCTTCGAAACAGAGGCGAGGATCCAAGATATAACCATGTTATTGTTCTTAATCCATGAGTTAACTAAATCAACTTCATCAGTTTTTGGTTTCTTCATGGATCCATCAACAAAGCCAAGTTTGTTCTTGACTGACAACGTGATGGTCATCGCGCGACTCCAGGAGCCATAGTTCTCTCATGTAAGCTGTTGAGTCACCAGCACCAAACTAGGACTATCATAATGGTGTAGGAAATATGGACTAGAAGGTTCGTCAATGACGAATTTATTTAAAGCAGATCTTGATTCAGATCCACCTTCAGAAATGATTTGCTCCATTTCGATATGAACAAGGAATTAACAGCAGATTTGAGCTGAAATTGAGTAGAAATCGAGAAAAAAATGATTAGAGAAAGACGATGAACAAGGATGTGAATGGAGGGAAAGAGCAGAGGAAGGAAATCACACAGTGCAGTTCTCCTTGGATTGATCTAATACCATATTACAATCGAGAGAATGAAGAATTGAATTGGAGGATATTATTCATCTCTAATGAAGAAGTCAAAAGTCTGTTCAATAAATAGACAAGGAAAAGAAAATGGTGGGAAAACCTAGCTGACAAACTAACTATCCAGCTGTCAAATTAACTCACTCCTACATGAGCTGAAATGAAATAAAACGATGGTCGTAATACATGCCCCTTTGCCATCATCATCGATTCCGCAAATGATTCTGGCAGTAGAGTCACTGTCATGTCCATTTATTCTTCACGTATCACATGCACTAAAAGCAGTCCGGATTGCAATTCATGGTGGTAGGTGAATTTCTCGAGATTTTCGAGCTCTTCGTTGGTGAGAAAACGTTCGGTTGGAAGGGGGTTTTGGAGTGTTGATGAGGAAGATGAGGTAGAAGAAAAGGACGAGGGTGAAATTGAAATGGCAAGACAACAACTGTATCACTATCAGGAGCCACCGCCTGAGGGCCTTCCTCACTAGGTGGGTATGTGGCGGGGGAACGGTGAAAGGGTGGTTTTTGATTTTTGGGTTTGGGGTGGGTAGGTGGGTGGGGGGAGTAAGATGAACAGTATTTTTTTTTTACTTAATTCTTTTGTTTAAGTTATTTTATATGTAAAAATATAAAATTACTTTTTTACCCTGCTAAAATTAGTCAACCTTTGGTCAAAGTTTTGATTTTTGGTCAACTAACGGTCAAACTAACAGTTTTCATCCACTTGGACTCCAACTGCGACATTTTGAAAGGTTTGGGCAAAGTCTGCAAAAAAATGAAAGGTTTGGTACCGCTGCTGCAATTTTTCCTATTTTATTTAATGCATGCTTTACTTATAAATATATAAACTTTTATGATAAATAAAATTAAGAAAATGCTTGTTGTACATCACTATTTATATATTTTTTTACAAATTGATTATGTGTCAAAAAGAATGTAAGTTTTTTTAATTGGTTAATGAGATTCGACCCAATGAAATACCGTCACATCATATGTTGGTAAACAAATATGTAAGTTATGATGTACGTGTAGCACAATCGATAAAATTATATCAAATAGAGCTAAAATAAACTATTGATTTAACAGTAAGAGACACTACATGTTTCACTAAGTTTAAAAGTATACATAACTTATTCATATTTATAAAAAAGAAATTTACTTATTTCGACTATGAAATAGGTTCTATTATCAAAATAAGTAACCTTCTCTATATTTAATCTTGTCAATAAAAAGAATACTTATTCACAAATAATCTTATTAGATGTAAATTTGTGAAGCTAAGCCAAACATAGACATGAAATAAAATCAAGTTCTTTTTTTACCCTCGAAATTACTCGTCGGTCTTTTCCACTATGGGTGGATTCTTTTCTTACCGTGGAAGGTGTTGGCATAAGAGACCGGTGTCCATATCAAAATGTATATTGATGATAGTGACATACAACGATGTATTTTTATTTGCGTATTTTGACCAAAACTTTCAGTTTTTTGAAATAAATAGTTGTCAAATTTCTGTGGGATAGTATTCATTAAATATTTTCTTAGTTTTTGATTAGTGGATATATATCATTTACTTATATCTATCATACTTCTATCGATTTATATTTTCTAAGGTGAGCATCAATCTCAATTTTTCGTAAGAAAAACTACGAATATCTAGTGGGACATCTTGTGGTAAGCATCAAAGTTGTACTTCATTAAGTGTCCGATACTCTTTGTCATTAATGTAATGAGCTTAGTCTGCTAAACTCGATCTCTTGTGGCTTAAGTTTATTTAGAATTTTTAGCATTTTAGCCCTCCTCAAATCATTTTCTAACTTCGCTGCTTAGATCTGTCAAGCAAAAGGGCAAGACGCTTTTCTACTTTCCGACTCAATAGCCAAGGAAAATGTCCAGGACAATTACAAGCAAGGATAAGTCTGGTGGTACATTCTTTTATCCATAATGGTTCACATAACACTCACATGGGGTGGGTCCCACAAAATATGTGAACTATTATGGATAAAAATTATGTACCTATAGCATTTCTCTACAATCAATATTGGTTGTTTTTCATCGGCCCGAAGAAATCGAGACAATAGAGAAAGTACTTAAATTCGTGGATACTTTTTGCAATCTAGTGACAAATATTTATGAGTGGGGTTGGGGTTAGTCATTTCATATTTCTCCTTCCATTTCTGAAAAATGGCATCGAGAAGCCACATGTGCATGAGCAGATGGCCGTTGATATCTTGAATGTGAAGCCTAGGCCCAAATTCTTTATGCAGACCCGATGCACAAAATTGCATCTCAATCGGAAGTTAAAATGGTTGGGATTACCATATATTATCATCAGGTGAATCAGGATAGGATGCACATGAAGGCCGAGCTTGATAAGCAATGTGAAGTGTAGTAATTCCTACAGATAGGGGTGGACCCAAAGTTTTTGTATTATGGGACAAAAAATTAAAATGCGTTTTTTTAAAAAGCAACATAGCACTAATGAAAATAAGTCAATACATGACTACAATTATAATCTACACATTTTCATCTTTTGTGAGAAATCGTGGATGGAAGTAAAAGCTTTGCGAGAAATTGAAATTGAAATATGTGGACGTTAATCTAAACATCCAATTTTTA
>CAIGRQ010246397.1:0-10659 GCA_903798375.1 Fraxinus sp. D2006-0159 | reverse complement strand
TGACCTATAAATTTTTTGAACTGTGGCCATAAATTGTAAATCTGTGACCAGAATGGTCGTCGAAAATAGTCGTCGGAATCGGAGCAGTCGCCGAAACGGTCGTCGGAGAAGAGTGGTGGTTGGAATGGTCGCCGGAATAGTCCCCGGAGTGGTATGGGTTAATTATATTATATTAGAATTAAATATTTAATAATTTATTATTTCATTTAAAAAAAAAACCTGAATTTTGAATTTTCAAACTATAAACCCGATTTTTGATTTGGTGTAAAGTATACACCTTATTTATGAATTTTTCCCTGAAGTTTAGCAGCACAATTGTTTTAACAAAGCCCATATAAGAGCCTCATCTTACTTTTAAAAAAATTCATATGTTAAATAATTAGTTTAAATATAATTAAGAATGAAATATTTACAAATTTATATAGGAAAAATATTGTTGTATTCGATTCCAAATTTATTAAAAACAAAATTAATTGATGTAATTTCACGCTAAAAGTAAAGTTTTCCTAATTATATAGGATCTGTTTGACATGATATCTATTTTTATTTCCTCTCGTAGAAGAACTTCATGAAAAATCTACTTTAAATCGACTTTCTTTAGAAAATCTTTTAACCAAACAAAGGAATTATTCAAGCGTATTTAAAAAACAATTTTTTTAGTTTGAGTGGTAGCTTTTGATTTTGGGTAGTGCTAGTGGTACATTGAGGTGTCCATAAGGGTGTCCATAATGGACACCCGACACCCCCTATTGGATGAAGTGCAGAAGAAAACTCACAAGTCCGAAGAAAAGTCCGGAGGAAAAAGAGAATAAGATCTCTTAAGTCCAAGTTCACAAGTCCAAAAAGTCCAGCATCTTCTTAAGAGGGATTTTGCTAACTTAATGTAATAAATTGCATCGATGACATTGAATTTTTTTTATCGAGTGATGATAAGTGTTTAGAAACTTCACTGATTTTACCCTAAAAAAATTACAGTGATCATTGGCATAATTATCTCGCTCGAGGAAAACTCACTGACACTGTGCATGTCGAATTCGGTTCTTAAAACAAGAAAGAACCATCTTGAAATTTAGCGCTTGTTTGATATAGATTTTCTAAAAAGTTATTTTTGTGAATGTATAGTTAAAATATAGAGAAAAATTAAAGAAATTGTGAAAAAATGATTTTTGTGAGAACGGGTGGATAAGTGATTGCCAAATAATTAAGAGTAATAATTAAATGCAAACAAGGTCTAATCATTCATGAAAAAACCCACCGACGAAACGCGGGTCGGACCACTGACCAGTCACTTCTTCTACTCTCTCTCTCTCTCTCTCTCTCACACACACACACACAGAGCTCAAATCCAGAGTACAAGTAAAATCCCTACGCATCTGTAGCCGATCACACGAACGTATAATCACTACAGTTAACAAATTTTTGAAACATATCGATAACCAGTGATATCCATAAGGAGTCTTGTGTATCTAGTTACCGTCGACGGAATTTACGTAGATCTATTCGGGGATTTCATATGGCGATGGCGGTCCGGGGTGGACGAATAGGTCCCGGCGGAGGATCCGGACTCCGTAATTTCTTCAGCTACCGGATATTCATATCCGCCATGTTAACACTCCTGTTCCTCGCTACTTTGTCCATTTTATTCTCCTCGCACCCCTCCCACACCGACTCCGTAAGCTCATTTACTCCCTATCGTGTGTGATGTAGGAATCTATATGCATTTGTGTGATTTATGATAAGTTAGCTTCTGTGAAAAAAAAAAAAAAAACTGTTCTTATTCTTCAGTGTCGAATTTATATGGAAAATGAGAAATTTTAAGTTGTTCCGTGTTTGGCTGAAAGAACTGCTGCTTACTGAATAGCGCTCGGTAGATAATATTAGCTAACGTGTTCAATTTTTTGTTCAATTAAGTTTTAATAATTTAAAACAAACTACATATTCCAATTTGAATTTGAATGTCAATAAATAGAATGAAAATAATATGTTCATGTATTTTATAAGAACTATTTGTAGAATTATCTAGAATCTGATTGTAAAAGTTAATGTGAATCAAAGAACATGAACTCCCTTTAGAATTTGAAATTAAAGTAGACGGTGTAAATGAAATATTATCTGGCAACAAAGATTACTGGAAATGCTTATGCGCATCAAATTTTTTTGTCTTTGCAGTCCGATCCTTTGAAGACTAGGTTAGATTTGATATATAATCAAGCAAATAATCACATTGCCCTAGTGAATGCTTATTCCTCATATGCAAGGAGGCTCAAGATTGAGATCGCTAGGCAGCTTAAGATGTTTGATGATTTGGCTAAGAATTTTTTGGACCTTCAACTGAAAGAGACCTACCGCACTGTGTTATTTGAATCTGATGGGCCAGTGGATGAGGACGTGTTGAGGCAGTTCGAGAAGGAAGTTAAGGATAAAGTCAAGATTGCTAGGTTAATGATTGTAGAGTCCAAGGAAACCTACGACAATCAGTTAAAGATTCAGAAATTGAAGGATACGATATTTGCGGTCAATGAGTTGCTTTTGAAGGCCAAGAAGAATGGTGCATTTACCAGCATGATTGCAGCAAAATCTACTCCTAAGAGTTTGCATTGTCTTGCAATGCGTCTCACGGAGGAGAGAATAGCACATCCTGAAAAGTACATTGATGATGAGCCCAAGACTGAGTTTGAGGACCCAAGTTTATACCATTATGGTATATTTTCTGATAACGTGATTGCAATCTCCGTGGTAGTGAACTCGATTGTCAAGAATGCGGAGGAGCCATGGAAGCATGTTATCCATATTGTTACCGATAGGATGAATCTAGCTGCGACGAAGGTTTGGTTTAAGATGAGACCAGTACAAGGGGGAGCCCATATTGAGATCAAATCAGCGGACGAATTCAAGTTTTTGGATTCCTCATATGCACCAGTGCTCAAGCAGCTCAAATCTGTGAGTTTACGGAAATTTTACTTTGAGAACAGGGCAGAGAATGCCACAAAAGATGTGAACAACACGAAATATAGAAATCCCAAGTACTTATCAATGCTGAATCACCTTCGGTTCTACTTACCTGAAATGTATCCAAATCTACACAAGATTTTGTTTCTGGATGATGATACTGTAGTTCAGAAGGATTTGACTGCCTTATGGAGCATGGACATGGATGGAAAAGTAAATGGAGCAGTCGATACCTGCTTTGGGTCTTTCCATCGCTATGCTGATTATTTGAACTTTTCTCACCCCCTCATTAAGGAGAAGTTTAATCCGGGGGTTTGTGCATGGGCATTTGGCATGAATATGTTTGACCTTGATGCTTGGCGGCAAGAGAAATGCACTGAGCAATACCATTATTGGCAGGAATTGGTAAATTCTTTATTCCGCAGTGCTTTATTCCCTTTCCTCGTTTTTACTTTAAAAACAAATATGGCATTTTCATCCTTTTAGCTTGAAGCTAGGTTTAGAGTTAACAAATTAATCCATCTTTTTTAGTATTTCACTTACAGAATGGTTTTTTTGTCAATGACTGAACAGAACGAGGATCGAACGCTATGGCAGTTAGGGACACTTCCAGCTGGGCTTGTTACTTTCTACTCATCGACCAAGTTATTGGACAAATCATGGCACGTGCTTGGCCTTGGGATCAACCCAAGTATTAGCATTGACGACATTAATAAGGCTGCCGTCATCCATTTCAGTGGAGACATGAAACCTTGGCTGGATATTGCTATGAACCATTACAAGCATCTCTGGACTAAATACGTTGATAATGAGATGGAATTTGTGCAGATGTGCAATTTTGGGATGTAAATTACTCATTACAGCCTTAACCACTACTAGCTAAGGTAACAAAAAAATTCATGTCACAGTCAGCTACTAAGCTTCATCACTTGTAAGTTCGAGAGCGAAGCTCAAGAGCTATCTTCTCCACTGAAAGTTTGTTGTTTTATTAGGCATTATTATTTTGATTTTGTTACCTCGTCATGCAGTGAAGCAAAGATTTGTTTGTGTACAATGAAATATTCTTTCTATGAACATAACTACATAAGCAAGTGATAAAGTTCGTATGTGATAATCGTGGCGTCGTGTTTTAGCTGTAAGAACTCTCGGCCAAATTGATTTTAACATTGGGTAGCTAGTAATTTGGAGAAGGGGGCGGATTTGTGGCAAGGAAATGTATATTTATCTTTGTTGATTGATTTCTTCCAAAATTGGGGCCTCCATTCTGCAAACGAACTGCAAAGAAACAGTTCGTTGAGCTACCTGTTGCCCTTTTGCTCTGTAAGGATGCACTAAGCCATTGAAGTTTATTTATTTAACCAGTTGAAATTGAGCAAAGTGGGTTCTCACAGAATGAGTCAACAGTTGATTAAAAGATGACGGTATCCATTACAAATCCACCTCTCTATCGGCCTTCTCCAAAACTTCTCACATTTCCCCTACTCACATGGGATGGTTGTTTGAGGCGTGGGGATGGGGTTTTTCTACGAATTTTGAACAACTTAACCATTGTCGTGAATTAGACAAACCTTTTGTGTAAAAGGACTATACAATTTGCACTTGGCGGCATTCTGACGAATAAAATTGACCAGTTAGAAATTTTATTCAAAATTAGTTCTTGATTAATTCTGAGACAAGCAAATTTCAAAATAAGTGGTCTTTTGACCTTTTTTTAAAAGTAAATGTTTCAACTTTCAAAATAAAATTTTGAAAATTGAAGCTCAAACAACAGCTCAATTATTCACATAGAACTATTTACATGTAATCAAGATTCAAGATACAACTGGGCACAGCCAAGTTGGTAAAGGATGGTCATTGCTGAACTTGCAACTTCAGCTTGGGGAGTTCGATTACTGGTAGGAGCAGTTGTATGATGTAATAACTATTCTTGGTTAGAGCAGCTTGGTGATGTAATAATCATGGAGGAGGCTTCTTTGGGGCTAGGAGTATATAAAGTGTACGGACCCTGGTCAACTTGGACATAACTCGCCGTTTACCTCCGCCAGTTACTGAGGGGCCGGTGGCTGGTGGTCCAGGATATAATCTGGAGTAAGCTGGGAATATTTTAGTACGTCTCGTCTTTAATGATGATTTTTATCCAAGTATTTTTTAAATGTGAATTAATATGCGGGATTTTTTTTATTTTTGAAATTTGTTAAATTTATTCAAAAATACGAGAAGTAAATAAATATTTTTATACATTCCTAACAAAAACAATGATCAAAGATAAAATATTCAAATTGTTTTAGGGTCGTGTAAGTGCAAGAAAGAGAAAAGGTTTGAGGACGTTTATAGTCTTTAAAACATGGGGTAATTAATAAAAATTGAAGTGTGAATATACTTATTGGAAAAAAAAATAAAAATACTTTGGTATTAGCTCATTGGACAAACGTGTTAATTGGAAATAATTGATAAAAAAAAAAAAAAGGAAAAAATAATCCCACCAACCTCACCCACCAACCATCCAAAATTTGGAACAAAATTGTTGGCGATTTTTGACCAGCCAAGATCGCGAAGTCTCTTTATTCCATTTATATCTTTTCATCTTCCTCAAATTACAGATCTTTTTTCTGGGCACCTGTGGGATTCTCAAGAACATTCGATTCGCATCTGATCTGATCATATTTAGCAGTCAAAGGTTTGGGATATTTAAATTTCCGATTTATTTTCTCTGGATGAAATGGACACTTGCATAGTGATTTCTCTATTGGGAAGTTAGATTTTGGTTGGATTTGCCTTTTCCTGTAAATTTGTCTTTGTTGCTTGACGTGGTTTAAGTCTGGGTATAGTTGATTAATATCATATCTTGCTGAATTTGTTTTGTATCATCTTGTGTTAACAATTACAGAAAGAAAATCTAATCAATTTAACTTTTAACTTCGACTTCTTTCGTATCAAATGATTGGATCTTGCAGTGAATGTAGTGATAGATATAAAAGGACTTGTGTTGCAATTTATTGGCAATAAGATTTAGTTTCTTTTTGTATATTAATTGATGCGTAGTATCTAATACATTTCTAATTGTATTATGACATTGAATTTTGCTCATTTGTGTACTTGCAAATTATTGTTTAGTTAGATTTTAATTAAAAATATGATTAGCGTAGTGCACAAAATGGAAAATAAACAGATAGTATACTGATTGCTGAGGATCCAACTCCTTGAATTGGATATAAAAGGGGTGATGTGCAAATAGATCTTTGGTTGAATTTATATTTAGTATTTTTTTGTTTCTTCTCATCCTTCGAATAAGCTCGGTTCAAACTCCAACTCGCAAACACAGCTTCGCACAAATCAACAATGAAATTTACTCCAGCTGAAATAAGGAATTTGTGATACTAAATTCAAAATAAAAGAGAATGGGGGAGGGATTAAATGATGTAAAATAAGATCGAGAAGGAAAGGATCGAATTGAATCACTTCAATTAACAACCAATTTTGCATCGACTGGTTTCTTCCTTTACACAGGGAGGTAGATATACTCCAATTGAAGTCGTGTTTGGACAAATTGTAAATTGAAAAAATGATTTCTAACTATTACAATTTATTAATTCAAAACGACACCGTTTTGCTCAAGTTGCAACGACACCGTTTTGAATTCCAAAGTTAGGTAATTCTGTTGCCTTCTTCTTCTTCTCTTCTTTCTGGTTTTGCTGGTTCTGCTCCTTCTTTCCCCCACTTGCTTCTCACATAACAACCCTCCCCCTCACCTTGATCTTGTCCCCAAGATCCACATGCTAGAAACTGAGTTCTAACCCATTCAGCATCCTCCAAGGTTGCACTGGTGATGAGCTTGACTATGGAATGAGCCATTGTAATTTGTTCAATGTCTGCGCTTCACTAGCCTGGATTGTAAAATGGCTAGAGGATAATGACCTACCTTTATCGATTGTTTTTCCTTTGGAAGTTGTAGTACTGACATCGCGTTGCCTCCAACTTTTTTCTTCAATAGTGAAACATGGAAAATTGGGTTAATCTTAGAACCTTCAGGTAGTGGTAATTGGCAGGCAGCTGTCCCTATCGTCTTAAGGATTTGATATGGACCAAAGTATCTAGCACTGAGTTTTTGGTTTTGCCTATGCTCCACTGAATGTTGAGTATAAGGATGTAGCTTGAGAAAAACCCAATCCCCCCTCTTCAAAAGACCTCGCTGCCTTGTTTTTGTCCCGTAAAGTTTCATCCTAGCCATGGCCTGAGATAAGTTCTCCTTTAACTGATGGTTTAATTTGTATCTCCGCATCTCCACCACTAGCCTCGTTATTTCTGTTTTTTGAATAAAAGGGCATAAATAGTGTTTGGACAAATTTTAAATTGAAAAAACGATTTCTAACTATTACAATTTATTGATTCAAAACGACACCGTTTCACTCAAGTTGCAACGACACCGTTTAGAATTCCAAAGTTAGGTAATTCTGTTGCCTTCCTCTCTTCTTTCTGGTTTTGCTGGTTCTGCCCCTTCTTTCCCCCACTTGCTTCTCACATAACATAAGCAAAATAAAGAGAATCGAAATTCTTGTTTGTCATATAGATTTATGTCAATGGTACCAGCAACTGTTAATTAGAAATGTTTTCACTAGTTGTTCGTTTAATTTTACTATTTCACAAAGGTTTTTGTGATTCATATTGGATTATTTTCAAGGGTACTTATATTAGTTATGAAAAATGTTTTCTTTATGTACATATGCATATCTGTTCATTTATTGCATCAACTTTGAAATTACAAGTTCTAGTTTTGGCAGGAGGAACGATGGCTGATCAATCCCCAAAATCAACGAGAATAGGCCTTGCTGGTCTTGCTGTTATGGGACAAAACCTGGCCCTTAACATCGCTGAGAAAGGCTTTCCCATCTCTGTTTACAACCGAACCACGTCTAAAGTTGACGAGACTGTTGAAAGAGCAAAAAAGGAAGGCAGTCTTCCTGTTTTTGGCTTCCACGATCCAGAATCATTTGTTAATTCAATCCAAAAACCTCGTGTAATCATAATGCTTGTTAAGGCCGGGGCGCCTGTTGATCAGACCATCAAAACACTTTCTGCTTACATGGAGAAAGGTGATTGTATCATTGATGGTGGAAATGAGTGGTATGAGAACACTGAGAGAAGGGAGAAAGCGATGGCTGAATTAGGCCTTCAGTACCTTGGGATGGGAGTTTCTGGTGGTGAAGAGGGTGCTCGAAATGGACCGTCTCTGATGCCAGGAGGGTCTTTTGAGGCCTACAAATACATAGAAGACATTCTTCTTAAAGTAGCAGCCCAAGTCCGAGATAGTGGTCCCTGTGTGACTTACATTGGAAAGGGAGGTTCTGGTAATTTTGTGAAGATGGTCCACAATGGTATCGAGTATGGTGACATGCAGCTGATTTCTGAGGCTTATGATGTGCTGAAATCAGTAGGAAAACTGTCAAATGAGGAACTACAAAATGTTTTTTCAGAATGGAACAAGGGGGAGCTTTTAAGTTTCTTGATTGAAATCACTGCAGATATTTTTGGCATCAAGGATGATAAGGGAGACGGCTATTTGGTTGACAAGGTCTTGGATAAAACTGGAATGAAGGGCACTGGTAAGTGGACCGTTCAACAGGCTGCTGAATTATCAATTGCTGCTCCTACCATTGAATCTTCTCTGGATTCAAGATTCCTTAGTGGGTTGAAGGAGGAACGTACAGAAGCGGCAAAAGTCTTCAAATCGGGGGGTTTTGGTGATATTCTGACCGATCAGGTGGTCGATAAGGAAAAATTAATTGATGATGTTAGGAAAGCTCTATATGCATCTAAAATATGCAGTTATGCACAAGGAATGAATCTGATCCGTGCGAAGAGCATTGAAAAGGGATGGGATTTGAAATTGGGGGAACTGGCTAGGATCTGGAAGGGAGGTTGTATTATTCGAGCAATCTTCTTAGACCGGATCAAGAAGGCCTATGACAGAAATCCTGATCTTGCTAACCTTCTTGTGGACCCTGAGTTTGCAAAGGAAATAATTGACAGGCAGTCTGCATGGAGAAGAGTCGTATGCCTCGCTATTAACTCGGGCATTAGCACCCCTAGTATGTCTGCTAGTCTTGCTTATTTTGACACTTACCGAAGGGGGAGATTACCTGCTAATTTGGTCCAGGCTCAAAGAGACTACTTTGGCGCTCATACATATGAAAGGGTTGATATACCTGGATCCTTCCACACTGAGTGGTTCAAACTTGCTAAAAAGATCAATAATTAAGAGCTCTCTATTTATTCGATGCAACTGCAGTACGCATCAATCTTAATAAAATTGATCTGGCGTTTGATGCTTACAAGAGCTCATCCTTG
The DNA here is from genome assembly GCA_903798375.1 of Fraxinus sp. D2006-0159. NCBI lineage: Eukaryota > Viridiplantae > Streptophyta > Magnoliopsida > Lamiales > Oleaceae > Fraxinus > Fraxinus sp. D2006-0159. The sequence continues at coordinate 1,365 of CAIGRQ010246397.1, read as the reverse complement.
ATTCCTGTTCTTTTCTTATTTCTTTGGGGTCTCATTTATGCGAACAACGGTTACCCCTCTGCAGTTTTCTTGTGTTGTAAGATTTATCTCACTTTCAAAGTCAGAATATCTTCTCTATCTATATTGCAATTAAACCGGAAAATATCATGGAAAATGGTATTCTGTTTTGGTATTATATTTGTAATGGTTAGTTTCAAATTTGTTCCTTCTGTTGTGTGCATCTTTCATGCCTGCAGGGTTGACGCGTCGCGATTTTTTAATTGAAAATGAAGGTGCTTCTTCCTTCCTCAGTAACATGTATCTTTGTAGCTTCGGCTTGAAAAAAAAAAAAAAAAATGTTTTAACCCTTGTTTGGTTTTGCAAAAAATCAGATTTTTAGTAAATTTTGACAAAAGTTGGATGAAACTTGTTGAAAAAGTTGATAAAATTGTGGGTCTATGAAATGAGTGATTGAGAATGAATTTGAGGAAAAATGAGTTTTAGAAAATTGGGGACAAAACATGGATTAACTATTTTGAAGATTTCACTTAGCTGACTATCTCAACCTTCGAATATTAATAAGTCGTTGTCCGATACCCGAGAATGATGGACTTCCTATCTAGCATGACTAAAACCAATCAAAGTCAGTTTCCGTCATATATTACCATAATGTCATATACGTAATTTTGTAAGCATTAACATGTTTATGCACTTTATATCTCAAAACTAAGTTGAAAAGAGCTACTTGTAAAACTACTGTTAATTACTAAAATAAGTAATGTGCATTAAAATTCAATATTTGAGTGAAAAATTCATGATTGGAATATTTTGCATAAAATTGGATGTAACCAAATATAAATAGCAGGTTAATCTTTGATTCATGAAAGATGTGTACTACATACGAATAAAGACAAGTGAAGGCATTATAGAATTAGAAGAGCACTGGGCATTTGGTCTAGTGGTATGATTCTCGCTTTGGGTGCGAGAGGTCCCGAGTTCGATTCTCGGAATGCCCCTTTTATTAATCTTCTTCAGTTCTTCTGGGTTTTTATTTTTTTGGCTCTTTCTATCAGTTTTTTGTGTCAAATCCATCAAACCAAAAAAGGTTCAATAAAATTAATGTAATTGTATTCCAATTTATTTTTCTATTCTTTCAAAATCACAAAAGGTAAGCAAAAAATAAAACGAAAAGAACAGAGAAAAAAGGCCTATCTTTGTTAGAAAGCAAAAATGAAAATTCAGGGGCATTCCGAGAATTGAACTCGGGACCTCTCGCACCCTAAGCGAGAATCATACCACTAGACCAAATGCCCTTATTTATACATTTTATGTTTTATATACAATTCAACTTGAAACGCTTTGTGATGGTATTTGGTAATTGATGGT
>CAIGRQ010246340.1:0-20805 GCA_903798375.1 Fraxinus sp. D2006-0159 | reverse complement strand
TGGAGTGGGTGAGTGTTTTAACATTTTTGGAGGGGTGGTGTAATGAGGGGGGTTCTCGGGACCCACCTCATGTGAGATAAGCTGTACAAAATCTGTGAACCAAAATCTGGTAGAGTAGATAAATTCTTACAAGTGTTCCTTTTTAATTTTGCCCATTTTTCTTGTTTTCAAGTTTCAACACATAGCCTAACGTAATTGAACAGTAGGGAAGTGAATCGCACTTCAAAAATGATACAAGGTTTTACGCACCTCAAAGATTATCTTCCACACCTCAAGTTCAAGTTTCATACAGGGGTTGTTTTCCGTCAATTCCAAAAGGTAAGGAGATAATGCACAATGGATCTAAAAAAATAGGATTTTTTTTCGGATAAGGTTTTAAAAAAAAAAAAAAAGGGGGGGGTAGGAATATATTGTGCCAATAAGCTCTCAAAAATATGATTTTAACTGCACCAAATAAACAACTCATGGTTTTAACGAGGATGTTACATAGTGGAAGATATTCCCACTCTGAGCTTTAAGTAATATCTGATCCAAGTAACTGTAAAGTCGAAGACATGAGATGGCCAGGTAAGAGAGAGAGAGAGAGAGACTAGCAAAATTCGGAATTGTTACTATGAACTAACAAATTTAACAGCTTTTGCATGAGATTGAATCGTGGCGGCCGCCAAACAGCTCAAGGTTATGACTATAATATACAAGAAATATGGATGAACATAATAAAAGTCTTACCACACATCGCCTATATCACTAAGCTCGCAAACTCTGCAGCAACATTACAGGAAACAAAGTTCTGCATTTGTTATGCAAGATCGTGCGAATAACCTGGAGGTACGAATGCTCAAAATGCATAAGCCCGGTTGTATCTCCCAAATTACAAGATTAGCATCATACCGCATAATTTACCAGGATGCATAAAGAATCATACTCTTGACTCAGATCCCAGCCTACAAAGGGTCGAGTGACCCAGTTTTTAACCTTTCCATACGAGCCTGAAGGCCAGATAGAGCCTTCTCGTCCATGGGAAGGACCCCACCATGCATAGGATTCTCGGTACCAACACCTTCTGTGACAGAAGGATGACCAGGAAGTCCGTGGGTTACATTCCCATTCATGGGTACCAAAGGCCTACTTCTAGTATCTGGGTTCACTGCAGCTGCTGCTAATTGGATGCTCTTCATCCTTTCCCTAATAGCATCTAATGTACCGCTTGAAACTGCAGACGAAGTGATATTGTCAGTTAAATATTCCCTAAAGAAACACAAGCAACAAGACAATAAATGCATGCTTGGTAGGGAGGATTGGATAGCAATGGTCATCATGAAGGAAGAATAATGGTTAAAATCTTGTCCACTGTACTATTAAGTTCGGTCAATACTGCATAAGAAACATGCACTAACAAGTAACAATTTGCAGGTTAACTAACCTCCGGATAACAACCTGTCACTTCTTAGTTCCCCCAAATTCTGCTGTAAACCAGATTGATCTGACAAAGGACCTCTTGCAGAGACGGTATTGGTAGCCCTATCTTCTTCGGCATAAGATGGTGGTAAACTAAAGTTTGTAGGTTCAACTTTAGCATTCAGATTTCTTGAATCATTTGTATTTACAGGTGATACAGGGCCGTATTTTGGAGAGAGGTCGAGTGCCACTGGTGGAGGAGTCGACAGAGGTACACTCGAAGGGGTCCTTCCTGCAGCTGCATTTTTCTCCATCTGCAATAGAAGACGTTAATAATAAATATTGAGAAATTGTTTCATTTGTAACTTTAACTAAGCACAAATAAAATTAGATCCAGACCTGTGCTAAACCATCTCTAATGTATGTTCTAAATGCCTCGCTAGCATTTTGCAGCTGAGCAAATATATCAACCTGAAACCATATTTAGTCAATGAAATCTGATAAAATGTACACCCGCTAAAATACAGACTCCAAAATATTTCAAAAGAAATAACATGTTCAATCTTATCGTAGATGGATGTTATATATGGAACTTACCTGAGGATATAACTGTGTAATTCGATAGAGTTCATAGAGACCAATTGTGCAAGTTTGCTTGTCACCAATTTTTTTAAATATTGCAGCCAACTCCTGCTGTAAGATCCAAACATCACCACAAAATTTATTTGAGAAAGCAGGGTGATACAAGGACAGGACATGGACAAAAGAAACCAAATTAGACAAGACAAATCAAACATTCAAATAAAAGAGCTAAAGAAAGCATAAATACCTTTAATTGGGCATCTGCAGAATGCGTTGCAGGTGCTGGACCATTAGCTGCTGAATCACCCCAGTGAGTTTGTCCAGCAGGGCCAGAAGGGGTCAACATTCTTGCAGCTGCCAAGGTCTGCTCAATTTTGTTTGAAGACAGGATGAGAAAAAATGAGGCGGGAAACAAAAGTATTATCAAGAGTTTGCCACAAGTACCTGAAGATTAAGATCAATGTAGGCAAGAATAATAGGCTGCGGTTGCATGTCTATAGGGACCATGGAAAGATGACCCTTTATGGCAGTTCCACGGAGCTTAACAAGCTCGTGCAGAACAGTTTTCACCATGCGAAGTGGCTTGTCATCAGCTCCCGCTCTTTTGTTAATTCATCAAAAGATGTTGGCAGTGGGCAGTTAAAACATTTAATTAGTACACATTGTGAAATTAATCAGAACAGCACTCAAGAGGTATCTCATTAAACAAGGAACAAAATCCTATCATTTATCTTTAAAGTTTTGAGAGGTACCTCCTTCGTATTTCTTCCATTCCTAATTCTTGTAGGTATATATGGATACTTTGAAGAATACGATCAAGATCAACATCATATATGGTATTTTGAAGAACCTATCACATGCAAGTATTAGTAATATTACTTCAAAAGAAAGACGCAACACATTTCTGAAAGATGTGAAATGTGTGAGAGAAGGCAGCAGCCACCAAGTTTCACAAGGAAAGGAAAAGAAAAGAGAATCACCTTAGTAAGTTTGATTAAACATTTGACTACCAAATCTGAAAATTTCTGATTTCTCAAGGTTGGGGACTCATTCACTGCTGGAGACGGCCACCTTGACGGGTCAACAGGACTTAAAAGATTTATAAGCACGACGAATGATGAGGTCCGGTCGGCATTATCCTGAACTCAGGATTAGTTGGGCAAGGGGGCAAAACATTATTATCTCAAATATTAAGAACACGTTTGCGTGCACAGACACTAAGAGATGTGCATTTTAGGAAACAAATATACCAGAATTTTGAGCATCAAAACATTTAGAGCTCTCAAAAGTTGACTGCCATCATCCATCCGAGGAACCCTTTCATCCAAAAGCCAAAGCAACAGTTCCGTAATTAGACCATCAAGAGTACTCTCTTTGACAGCATGAGCGAGTCTCTTATTCTGAAATGTCTGCACCAGAATGATAAAAAATTCAGCAACCCAATTTATGTGGGTTGATCTGAAAACAGAGAGAGACAATGAATTTCACATTTTTAGTGATCATTCTTTAGTATGTTTCAATTCATGCGTCAGTCCGAGTTTCTCTATCCAACATATCCATAATGAAAATTATTGGGAAGGAATCGATGGAAAGAGGATGGATGTACCTGCATGAGAGTGTTGAGAACATATTTACACGACCTTGAAGAGGCGCCAGTCAGACTAAAGTCAAATGTCTTGGCTACCTGAAATAAACCCTTGTTATGAGCATTTAAAAGCATTACCATGTAAGCACCACATGAATGGCCTTAAAATATAAGGAATTAATGTAGCAATTGCCTTATTTGCCAGGCATGAAACAAGTCTATCAGCATCTTTCACAATATCATTCATTCCACTGCTTTCAGGATCTGTGGTTGCCTGTGCCAATTCATGGCACACAACCTTCATTCCTTCAACAGACTGCAGCCAACAACATTTATCATGATGAACACCCAATAAAGCATTTCTTTCATTTCTTTGCAAATCTCAAAGTTCAAAAATTGAGGTATTCAAAGCAAACCTGCTCAGGAGAACCATGTGATATAATATCAAGAGCTTCATTCCAGTCAGCTGGTCCAACAGGTCCAGAATATGGTCTTGGCATAGGATGTCTCTCCATCTGATCTTCAGAATGACCATAATTCTCCCTATAAGTAAAAAAAAATTAGCAAGCAAAACACACAAATTAGATTAATAATTTACTTCAGCCAGAGTCCTCCATGCAACGTGTGTACATATGCACATAGCACACAGCTTGAGGCATAGATTCTCCGGTACCTATTGAAGATTGGGCCAGATATAGATTTTGAAACTTCCCCACTTTGCTCTGCAGGATCAAACCTGCATTCATAAAACCAATACCATAGGAGTTCAAAAGGAAAAATCATTACAAGTCAACAGACCAACTAAGAGAGACACTGTTCATCTCTTCTGCTATTTCCTTTTTTATTTTTTTATTTTTTTCCAAATGACCATAAAAGGTAATTTAATGCTTCACCATAAAATATAAAGAATGCACCTGACGAGAATAGAAAACAAAAGATCAAATTTCATTATAAGTTAATGAAATTATAATGATAGAAATGAGTGGGGAACAAATAGGTAGTAGTTGTGGATCCTACTTTTACTTTTAAATTATAACGTGCTTAAATTGAAATCCAAACAAGCACTGTTACCCAGGGAGAAAAGGTCTACAAAAAGGATAACAGCATGACACTGCACATATCACTAGTCTGGTCACAAATGATATATATGATGAAACTGAACAAGAAAACACATGCAACACTTCTGAACGGGTCATGTTTTGATTGCAATAGAACTGTCTCCAGTTTGTCAATTTATAATGGTACAGGCAACATGAAGAAAACATCGCATCTTTTACAAGAGTCCACAAAACAATGAATAGGTCCATCAGGAATATCAACTGATTCTTTTAACATACCCATTTTCTCTCACTGACCGCCTTAAAGCAGCCCTAGCTTCACCGGGCCGGCCTTCCTTTCTTTTCTCCATCTCGCGAGCCTGACAAACAAGATATGCATCCATGATTTGGAGAAAGAAGAAAGAACTCAGAAATAGAAAGCACATGTATTTACTGACCTTCCACTTAAATCTATCATCTAACATACTTCTTTGTGCCTCTGTAAGCTTCCCAACGTATCTCCAAATGTCATCACCTAACCCATAAAAATTTAAATTAACGAGCATCAGAATGAGTAGTGCCATGTTAATGGTCAAGACTCGATGACCAGTTTCCGATGACACGCAATATAATATTTAATACAGAGATTCATTTTTTCACATGCATAATGAAGATTCAAATATCCATTACCACATCAAAAAAATTAACTGAAAATGCATCACTTATCTGCAGTAGTCAAGATAAAACTAACCAAGAATCTTATATCCAATAGCCAGAGTATTTAAAGCAGCTTTCCTAGTTTCACCATCTCGCTCTGCCGTTAAGCTAGCGACAATTTGCAAGGATTTTAATTGGCCACTTATCTGAGTAGAAAGAACCAAAAAAAAGCACCTTTAAACAACAGAAGAAATCAAAAGATAAAAATGTTCATAAAAGAAAAGTGCATCTAATATAAAATTCACATTATACCTCAGATACATGATTATCCAGTAAGAATCCAACAAGATCGGCACACTCAATCCGAGTTCTATTATTTCTTGAACGCAAACCCTCTAAAATATAGGGAAAAGTCTTTGCTGCAGAATATGTGTGGATTATTTGCTTCATCAATTCCCTCATTTTTTCTCGTACTTTTTCGATGTTATGTCCCGACTGCAGCCCAAAAATATTTATAGTTCAAACAGATACTTTGATGTCACCAAGGGTTAACAATAACTTTTGGAGATAAATATGAAAAAAGCAACAAGACACCGGAATCAACATCATAACTGGCAATAACAAATTAAATAACGTGATCTAAAACTTTAGAATTAAAAAGAGAGCAGTCTGTGTAATTTGCCTCATGTGGAGGCATAGACCAATACAGAAGTATGAAGGGAATTTCCATAGAAATAGCTCACGTCTTTTATACCTTCTCAATCACGCAAGGAAGAAAAATGGATGCCTCTGCTTCAGTCATAGTGTAGCCCTCATTCCTCAACATGTCAAAAAGCTCAGGAAGAAATTCCAGCACCTTATAATCGTTTTTTGAAGAACATGAATGGAGTTAATTCAAAGTGAAACAGCAAAAACAATTCAGTTAATTACTCCATTCATACCACATGAATGTCATACCAATCATTCTTTATTTTAGTTTACCGGATTTGTAAAAAATTTAACCCCTGTTTAGGCTCCATTAAAAATAGATTTTTAGAAAAAAGTATTTTGGAATAGTGATTCATTGGAGAATGTGGGTTAAAAAATAAGAAAGAGTTTTGGGTTTTCGTGTAGTATTATTTTATTGGAGAATGTGTGGGCGATTATAAGGAAGAGAAAAATGCATTTTTTTCTTAAATGGAGCCCAAACAGGGGTTTATCGGCAAAAATATTCTTAGCTTTCAAAAATAAACAAAGACCTAAAAATGTTTGAAGTACAGGAGATAGTTGATTTGCCAAGCCATTGTGTGGGAGAGATTATTTGAAAGTGATTTTATTGGAGAATGTTAAAAGTAAGGAAAAGTTATTGGAAAACATGAAAAATATTTTTTTTGGAGAATGTGTGGTTGAAAATGAGTGTGGAGGAAACTGTTTTTCAAAAAACCACTTCCACACAAGCACTAAAAGATCTACATAATGATTCTATCAGATATACTAACAGTTTTCGACATAAGTAAAATAATATTGATTATCACACCACAGAAGACTAGAGTATACCAATGGTGGCACGCGATCTGCATTGAATGAGTATGTCTAATTATCTTTCACATGCCAATGATTAAAATGATAGCGCTATACCTTTAATAGGCATGATGTGTTAGATTCACAGAATCTCAAAACAAACCACTTCAAGAGAATGTCTAAAACTTCAATTATTTCCTTTCCAATAGATGGAAGACCCTGAAAGCCAACAAGAAAGCAAAGTCAGGAAGTCCAATGAATACCCATATTCGGAATAACATGTACTTGATAGTAAAAGCACCTTTTGCAGAATCTCAATCCCATCAACTTGCTTCTTGAAGTCGGCGTTTAACAGCCTTCGATACAAATCTTCTCTAAAATGCTTTGCAATGTCATTCTGTGGAACATACATATAACACATTTAAAACAAATTTCATGAGAATATAATACCTGCAATTTTATACATCTCAAGAGAAAATCATATCTGCATTCATTATGTTTTCATGAACCAATTACATCAGATCCCAAAATTGACAAGAGCGCCTATCACATGATATTTTTAGGAATACATATGGTCATGTTTTATGATTATGCTCTTCTACTACAGGGACCAAAAAAAATTAAGATACTAAATAATGTATCAAAATTCTTTAATTACATCGCAGAATAAATTTAATACGATGAAAGAAACCAAATAATGACAGGAAGATCAACGAAAAAATCATTCAACAAGCACCCAATTAATTCAAACCTCGAGATCTTGTATCTGTTCCAAGCGTAACTCTTCAAACTTGAATCTGCGAACAATTATTCTCTCTCTATCATCCTGTGCAAATAAACTCAGATGATCATTTCTGCAGCATACATAAGACAGTACTTTATGTTGTGCATGCCATATATGACATACGCAAAACGAAATGTACCTTATTTGAATCCTTGATGTTTAACAAAGCTTGCGACTGTATGTTAATTTCTTGAACAGATGTAACGATCTCTTGCCTTGAGCCCTTTGCGGGAATAGTTCTCTAAACAGACATAATTTCAATCAATATTCACGTTCTACTTTCAAACCAAGCAATTCAACCAAAAGAAAACTTACTGATGATGGTGCAACTCTGCTTCCATGCCGTGATCCACGATCACCATGACCATTAGGTTTTCCAATCTTTGAGCTGCTTTTGGACGAGAGACCCATTGAAACTGTTCTTCCCAATTCAAAATTTTCTGTGAGCCAACAAGCAGCATTAGCAATAAATGAAGTAGATGTAGATCAGAGAAAAGGAGAGAAGAAACTATATACCTTGAAAGGTTCCATGTTGTTTAAGTCGTTCAACAACAATAGCTAAAGCAGGTCCTTGTATATCTTTCAAATTTTTGGTCACCTATGAAAGAAATACACGAGACAATATTAAATAAATGAACTTCGACTAGAATGAGATTGAAAAGAATTGCAACCAACGCACCATTTCCGGCCCACAAACCCTCAGAATTTCACTAAAGCAAGTTTCTGCAGCTTTACGAACATCTGCTGATTTATCCTAAATGTATGAAGCAGTAACAAGTGCTTGAGACAGAAGCAAAGAATAAAAAATGAAGAAATCCATGCTGTCTATTTACAGATGATGAGAAAAATACCGTCATAGCAAAGGCAGAAGGTTTTAGAAGATATATAGCATCAGAAAAATCTGCCAATCCAGCAAGTTGTCTTGATAACCAATCAAAAAGATCCCGGCGCCCTTCCGCACCTAGCTTAGCATCCGTTAGTGCAGCTGCAATATAAGGGATCTAAAGAAGAGAAATTCTTGTTATACCATCAAAACAAAAATAAAAAGTAAATAATAGACATGAGAATGCAAAGGTGTTGACCATTTTATCAAGATGAACAGCGGCCAGCCAAGAGTCTAAAGCAGTTAAAGTGCACTCTCTCATATGCTTTTTATTGTCACCAAGGCATTTCAAGATATCTGACAGAATACCCTGCAAGAAACCACATAAAAATAGAACAGAAAATCTGGCTCATATCTAATGGAGAGATGATAAGACAGATAAATTTAATTGCATTGTCAAAAATGAACCTTGCTTGACTTCTCAACTGCCGGACCCATTGCAGATGCAAGACCACCAATAGTTGATAAAGTTGCCATAATTAGATTCTTGTTGCTGTCGTGAAGGCGGTTTCTTAGAGCCCCAAACAACTCCACTGGGAGGAATAGTCAAAATCTAAATCAACATACAAATATAGGTGAAAATTATTAAAAATGGTCACTATTCTCGGAGTCATAATATACCAGTTCCAGACGGTTGAATACGTTTGTTGGCCTCTTCCAGAATTTTATTCACAGTTTCAATAGATTCCAAGCGAATCTAGAATGAAAAGATCAAAGGCAAGAGTTACTGGTATGAGTTTGAACAATTAAAGACTCAAATATAATCTCATCTATAAAAATGCACCTTCCAATCTGAACACTCCAGGCCCTTCAACAAGGAAGGTGTGACCTTTTCACTAATATCTTCACGTGGAAGGCCATCCAACCCACCAGCAGCCAAAGATGATGCAGAATCCAATATTTTCACGGTCTTCTTTGGAACTGCAGATATACCCTGCAGGTGATAATACACAAATGATAAACATCAAAGTAATAAATTTCATCGAGACGGATATGTTAAATACTAAATAATATACCTCAAATGGATTTTTTTCATACTCTGCATCAAGGGCACTTAAAAGAGCAGGTTTAACATCTGAGAGGAATGCCTTAATATCTGCAGAGACAGAAGTGTTTCGACCGTATGAACGTCTATGTCATACAAGCAGACATAGTAAAAAGTGGATATATCACCTGGGCCAACAAATTTGTGCAAAACACCGATAAGTTTAATTGTAGCATTTCTAGTGGCAGCAGCACTGGATTGTAAACCAATATCCTTGCAGAAGTCAATTAAATCCTGTAACACACAATGATGCCTCATCCCTAAGATTATGTACAATTTACCTAAAATCATGTAAATCCGTAATTGGAAATATTTAGAGGGAACCACCACCACAAAAAATAATGCTGCACAAAGGAGCTTAAGTACACCTTCAGTTTCAGATATGAAACACCAAAATCTTCAACTGCAGAAACCATCCATAAAATGCCTTCACTGAGAACCTTAGGATTCTTGTGCTCTTTCATGATTCTATACAGCTGAAATAGATAAAGAAGAGAGAGAGAGATCAGTTAACAGAGTGTCAAGAAGTAAGAAAGACTATTATGACCAAATGAACAAGTAATAACATGCCTAGCCACTATTGAAGGCACGATGACATATATATCTATAAATACCCATTGTGATCATTCATGTTAAATGTCACTTCCTATAATAAAAACAAACTTAGCCCCCGTTTGACACCCATTAATTCCTATTTCTCATTCTCATTCTTTATTTCAACCACAAATTCTCCAAATAAAATAATATTACACACAAATCAAAAACTTTTCATCATTTTTCCACCACACATTCTCACATCAATCACTATTCCAAAATTTTTAACCTCCTCAAAATGGGTTTCAAACAGGGGCTTAATTATCATTTCAATACTGCCACTCTTGGTATTCAATAATTAGAGCTACAAACAAAGAAGAAAAAGAAACTGAAATCGGGCTGCAACCAAATTAAACCAGGTTCACAGATGTATCCGACTTTAAATTTGTCCTTGCCACAGAAATGCCTCTGCAACCCAAACTCCCTGATGCAACTCAAGAAGGTGCTTTTGAGTGTTCTATTGCCTACCATTATGATATCTAGAACCAAATGTGACGACTTAGGAATGAAGACAACATTTTTATCCTAAACCTTAACAGTTTCTCCACAGTTACCACCCCCTATCCCCTACCTAAGAGAATCAACTACTATGATGCAGGGGTGACATAGATTAGAGCTTTAGAAGTCACGAAGTAACATCAATCATATCTATATCCTAGTTTCAGAGCAGTTACTTTCTCTGAAAATAGAATTATTGAAACCTACAGCTGTAAGTCTCTGGACGAGTTAATAACTATGCTATTGAGGTACTTTAATGGGCAGGAAAACAACGAGAACTGTAATGTAACTTGGCTTCCACCAGGGTGGTTAACTACTACCATGGGATTCATGTTTGACCTTGGCATGTGATCAAAAGTTAATCTGTTCCTTGATTTGTTTGGAATTGGAAAGACTGCTTATTTCTTGATCTTCCTGATTGGGTAACGACACCAGTACAGCACTCCAGACTATGTGTGGAAATGCATAACTGGATCCATCTTAAAATCTATGCCAATTGCCGAGAGCTTGTACTAAAAATATTAGAAATACAAGAATACGTACTCTTTCAAAAATGAAACCTGGGCCCACAGCTTCACAAAAAGAAGTAAGGCACTTCATGGCCAGAGCACGAGTCTTGATATCAGCAACTCTTTCACTTATACCTGTCAATAGGGCATATCAACTTCAGACATACAGAATCACAGAAAGCCTGAAAGAAGTCAACTTCAACTCTATATTACAGCAGAAAATACCACATGCAACTGGTAGTTACCAGCTGTTGGATACAAGCAGGATCAAATAACAACGTTAAAACATAAAGTAAAGAAAGCGAGAAAGTGAAGGAAGATCGCAGGACCAACAACATATGGCAGTGAAGTGCTAAAGGAAACAAGAACAACTGACCTAAAAGGCAAAGCACCACACATTTCTTTGGAAACTTCGATGCTGTTGAAGCTATGTGAGTAATAACATCAATAACCTGTTGCTGGACCTGCTTAAATGTACGACATGAGTTGATTCGTTCAAGTAAAGGTGATAATATAGCCCTATCCAGAAAGAATATTTTTACATGCCTGAACATTTTTCTCACTCCAGCCAGGAACCACACAAAGTAAACGTATCAAAATCTCCACAGATGGATTAAGGTCTTGCAGCACTTCCACATGCTCTTTAAATGACGTGATAGCTGCAACAAGAAGCGTGAAAACATTCGTGAAATATTCATAGTGGTTCATTAGACTTTGAACTCTTCAAAAATAACTAAGATCAGCTCTTTGCCCAATGCTGTCTTGATACATTAACCGTGATAGATAAGAGTATGAATGCAAAGGAAACCTAAGTAATAGGCTAAGGAATGATGGGTAAAAAGCAATGATATAGGCACCATAGGAATCAACTCTATTGAGTTAATGATTGACATAACATGTGAACAGCTGAAAACTAAGACACATTAGCCGGACTTCAGACTTGATTATAAGAAAAACAGAAGCTTTAGACAAATTTCTGTCTTCAAAACAAATTAAAAGAGCAGAAAAAAAGACGTCGTTATACAAAACTAAGCAGAGCAGCCCAAAATCGTACATTCACAAATAAATTTATCGTGAAGTGATTACTTCAAGGGAGTGTGACTATATCATATTAGTGGTTACAGATACTGTCACCCTAAATATAATAGTAAAGTATGAAAGATCTTCAGACTACCATGATCTTCTACAAATGTCCCAAAAATAGATTCAAGGAGTGAATTAGATGAAAGACACCGACAGGAGGTGCTCTCAGTGAAGAGGATCTCTATCATAAAAAGGCTTGAGGCCGTAAGTCCAAATAAGAACAATCCATTCAAACTTCAAAGCTTATTAAAAACAAGTTTCATTTCAAACCTCCATACATAATGAAACTAGACGATGTTTATGTTTTTATTGCAAAAAATATTAGATTAGAATCAACTTTAATAAACTCAACAATAAAGAGAACAAATTTAAAATTTAAAATATAAACCTTCAAGCCGCTCTTTCCACACAGCACTCTTCAACTGCGCAACTGTATCTGCTTGAATAAGGGAGCCTAATTTATTTTCAATCTCTTCAAGACTCATTTCTGCTGGCTGTAAAACGAAGTGGATTAAAACCCTACTATAAACTCACCAATTAACAGCATAACAAAGAGTGAACGGAGGTGCATCAACTATATACCTCAATATCTTCAGGCTCCACAACCTTGGAGCTTTTTGACTGTCCACCACCATCACCTTTCTTATTGATGCCGGATTTCACAGATGCTGCTTTCTTATTAGCAGGCTGCAAAAAGCAAGAAGAGAAAATGAAAAAGGAGAAAGCAAGTGAGCATCAACAAGCATAAGTTACATAACAGAAGACTAATGTCTACATGAGTGAGCAATTTTCGCATTTTTCTCCTTTATTGTGCACAAGGTTTGATAAGAAACATCCAGGGCCAGGGGGGATTGCGAAGAGAGAACTTACAATTGTTTGAACAGCCTTCTTTCCACTAAGCATGCTAGCTGCTGACCTCCTAACAAGTAATCCATCTGAAGTCTGCAATAAGAAATATCCAGGAAAGAACATTCAACATGATGCTTCAATCACAACCTACTACTTGGAACCAAATAAACACAGAATTTATTATATGATATATTTATACAATATGAAAACTAAATAAATCACTCATGGGGATGATGTTATCCAATCCAATTGGATGACATAATTTCCTTTTTGGGATGTCCACAAATAAGAAAGCTTTCCACAAGAGTTGTTTTATTCCCAGAAATGCTCACACTAAAAGTACATGAAATGGTGAGAGTGGAAAACAATTCCTGACATTTTGAAGATAAATGAAAAGTAACTCGAGTCTTAACTTTTCAACTCTAGCAGTGAAGTCTGCCAAATTAAACTAACACATTAAATGGAAGAGTATATAATACTCAATCACTCATATATCCCCAACATAAGCAATCATCCACAGACACACATAATGAAAGTGAAATACAGATGCCTTCTCAACCTCCATTTTGTGCATGTTTGGTTAGTGTTAAATTAAAATTTAAGTGATTATAAGTTGTGGTCCTATGAGATGCATGGATTAAACTATAATCACTTCCCAAACACACTCTTGATCCAGGGGAACTGAAAAATGAATGCAAGCAACACTCAAGAGCTTTTTGTTCCAACAAGACTTATTTAAATATTTACAGTTTAAAACAGAAAAGAGGTAAAATTTCTATACAATCTCAGAGATCAATTTGTTAATTAAATTGCTCGGAAATAGATTGAGGGAAACAATCCACCACAAGCAACTGTTGGTTTTAGCTGCCTCTTTCTATTAAAATCTATAATACTAAAACAGAAAATGCTGTGAGAAGTATTTATGTGCAAAATTTACCTACCTCTTTGGAAGACACAACTCCTCCTGAAGATTGGACTGCAGCTTTCACAAGAATAGATATGTCAAACAGAACCCTCGAGTAAAATGTATAACACAGAAATATCCAAAGTATGTTAGATCAGAAACATTTCAAATTACCTGTACTTGTAACAATGGATTGACCCCCTCCAAAACTCTCAATCATTTCTGATAACTTCTTTTTCCTAACATCATCAAGTTTCTCCAGCGACCTCTCCAAAGGTCTCATTCCAACCAACTGAAAGAAGGGAAAATACAATTGCATGAATGATAACATCAGCGCTGCATTAGAACTGACGGATTGACAGTGGAAAGGAAAACCGAGAAGGGTACCTTTGCTATGGCGGCCAAAGCTGAAAATGCTGCATCCCTTACTTCAGGCGTTCCATCATTAAGGCACTGCAAGACCCATAGACTTAAAACACAAAACTTGGCAAGAGGAAAAATAAAGAAAAATAAATTCAAAGATTAAAATTCATAGGAAATAGCAGAAATAATAAAAGATACAATTATATAGCACAATTTAGGGGCAAAGAAAAATCAAGCTTAAAAAAAAGGAAATTGTACTTCTTGTAACAACATCGTTATCAGGACAAATCTACATGGCTAGTTTTTAGAGTTTTTACACCATGTATATTTCTCTTGTGCCCTAAGAAGTTATTGTGATAGAGAGACCTGGTGTATAAGAACGCCTGATCTGGAACAATTATTTTTTCCATCAAAAATAGTGCAAATTGCAGTAACTAAAGGATGCATGAGTCAAAAAAATCTATGATACATCCAGTCAAAAAAGAGAGGTTACAAAAAGAAAAAAGGCAAGTGGAAAACTCTTCAAAGCATCCCAGAAACTTTAATTCCAAAAACTCATAATCCACCACAATATATTTCACGTTGATATAAGAGACATTCTACTATATTGTGTCAAAAGTAGGATAATATCGAGAATATTTAAAGTCAATGCACAACAGCCCGCGTGTGTGGCACAGAGGTTCTGCTGTCTATTCACTAACCTCCATGCAGATTGGAACGTATTCCTTGTGCACTTTCAGGATAACAGCCTTGTTGCTTGTCTCGATACAAAAGGTAACCCAGTTCAAGGTCAATGACCTTACGAGAGGAACTTTATTTTTTGTTGCTGTCTTAACATCTGCAACAAAAGAATTTTTATAATCAGCAAAGCTTCCTAGTCTTTTTGTAGGAGAAAATCAAAATCAAAAACCCAAAAATTGGCACCTTCTTCACTTTGATGTCAACTTAAACCACGACGTCATTGAAAATGAAATAAAAATGTAACAGAGCCATTAATCAGAACAACAGTACCTCAATATATATCATACAAATAGAATCAGCAAATGATATAAAGGGTCTGTTTGAGGTAGAGTTTTTTTAGAACAGATTTTGTTATATTTTTGGAGAATATGTGGTTAAAAAGTAGAGAAAAGTTATGGGTCCGCCTGCAAAATTATTTTATTGGGTGATTGTGTCGTTGAAAATACCTTTGGGGAAAAATGAAATTTTAAAGAATTTGTACCAAACAGGGGAAAATATTGCTATTTTCAAGATTAAACCAAAAGTGGTCATAATGCAAGCAAGTATAGCCAAGTAAATTACAGGATACTATGGTAAAATAATAAATAAGTGGAATGAAAGAGTTCAACAAAAAGAATAGACAAAATAACCGAAAACCATATAATCGCCGAATGTCAAAGAGCAATGCCAGAGAAATAGTGCAACAACTGAGAGTTCCAAAGTAGCAAAAGAAAAAGTTTTACAATTATCAAAACAATCAAAGATCAACAAATATCAGAAAAGCTTGAGTATATTCGAATGGCACATAAGAGATCACTTAAGAAAACCACAAAGCACTTGCATGAATGTGGTTTAGAACAAAAAACCTTCCTTCAACAATGTCAGCAAGATTTAAGCATCCCGACTTGTGCATTGCCTGAAGAGTTTGAGTAAGCGCCTCAATCGAAGTAGGTTTCTTCTCTTTAAGTTTTTCCTGTACCATTACAAAATCAACAAAGAACTAGCTGCAAGGCCAACTTTGAGAGAAATTTAATAACAATAGTTCCATTAAGAAGTGTGTGTATATATATATATATATATATAAGACACTAGATAGCTATACATATTGTAAATTCATGACATACGTACATTCATGCCAAAAGTAGTGCCCACATAAATAGCAGAATTATAGGTTTCACAAATCTTCAGGCTAGTATATGTAGGTGAGTTTCTAAATTCTTCCTTTTAGGTCTCTCATTATCCATCAAAAGGGGGTCAGTATATGGAGAAATGTATCCTTCATAATACTTGATTCATGGCAGAATCAAGGGTTGGATCGTCGGCCAATAATGATATATAGTGACTGTTTGATTCCACCACAATGTTAGGAGGTAGATGAAGCTTTAACACCACCAAAAACTCCATCCTCTCCACATCTATTATCAATTGTGCTAACAAATCAAATTGGTCAATGTCGGTGTATTTTTGTACGCATATCAACCACCAAGCCACTTATACAAATTGATATCGTTCGAAAATTCAAAAGTACAGAGATGTACTAACCAGCAATACAGGCAATAAGAAGCGAGAATTTCCTGAGAAATGAGTTCTCAGGCCAGTGGCAAGATTTCCAATTGCTTGGATTGCTTCAACTGCAACAGCAATGTTCACGTCTATAATAAGCTGCGAACTCAAAAAAGATAACATAATCACTACGTGGATAAAATTTTTAAATTGATAGCAAAAAAAAAAAAAAAAACCTNTATTACTGAAATGAAGATAAGGATGAAAGAGTTGCACAAGCATGGAAAAGGTATGTTCAGGGTCAAGCTTCCCCGATGTTATTGTTGTATTAATATATTGTGCCTGACAAGATAATACCATGAAATAGAGTGTTCATGAACTACTGGCAACCTATCAGCAGTAGAAGAAGTCAACAAGAAACACAAAAAAATAAATTTAGCAGAGTAAATTGAGAAGTTGGCCTAATCTCTTGCTATAACTCAAGTGCTTGGACTATATTCTTCACTCTACACGTTCTTTGCAATGTCATTTTCGGGCAGCTTTATTAGGATGTCTTAAAATCATGGTCTACCTAATATAATAAACTGAGCAGATTATACAACTTAGAAAGCTTCAAATGTATGGAAAAACTCGCATAGAATACATTACATTTAATACTAATTTATAGATGTCGCCCAAAAAGATACATATTTTGGAGTAAAATAAATATATATTCGGCCAAAAAACCAGGAAGCAAACAGAAAAAGTAAAATATATCATCTCAATCAAGAAAAAAAACCAACAGCAAAAAACCACATAGATCAACTTAACTAAACGAGTGTAATAATTAATTCAGCTATGGAACATGAAGCTGAACCTTCTTTAATGTTCGACAGATTTCTGTAAAATCTCCAGGAGCAATCCTTTTAGTAGAAGCAAGTTTGGTCAACTCTGAAACCGCTTCTTTTCGCTCAGACCACTTAGAAGCTTTCTGAAATACAAATAAATTGAAACCACCATATTGTCAATGATGAAAAACCACGAAACGCAACAATGATAGTACACCAGACATAATATATCACACATTGATAATTACTGGACTACGTAATAGACATGAAAGAGAGCACTCACCACTCCATCCCAAAATCCTGACTTCTCCAAAGGTGTCAAAATATCGACTGGATCAACAAGTTCGTACTCATCTATCACCTCTGGAACTGGTAGAAAAATGAATGTCAGACCCAAATAGGTAGATTTTACAGAGCCTGCCACGACTGTATCATTACAATTGCCTAACAAGATACATATCGCTAGCGAGCTTAAGATGAATGCATCCTAAATCGGTTCAACCAACAGAAAGAAATATCATAGATTCAACTAAGAAAATTCTTACTGTCAGGAGCAGGTTCTTCAGAGGGGCCAGATCGCACAACTTCAGAAACGGCTTCCTGTTCTGGTTCCTTGTCTTGCTCAGATCTAATAATGTCCAAAAGACAAATTACCTAACTGTAGATGACTAAACTTGTATAAATAAATGTGTACCTCTCTAAAAGCTTAAGCTGTCAGATATACTTAACCAGGCAGAGGTAATGAGTCCAATTAGGGCTGCAGCGCATTTAAGAAAATTGTGCATATGTCATGCCTTTTGTGACAAAATAATCCAACCACTGCCAGTATTGAGGGAGCATGTTGAAAACTAAGTTTTAAATACAAAACGCGTCACCTCTCTATCACTTGAGCTTTAAAATTTAAATAAATAATCGTATTCCCTCTCTAACATCTAACTTTTTAGATGAGATGGGTATTATTCAACTGGTCATATACAACAAGGTAACCTGTTCGTATACACCTAGGTTACACTTGTATGGATCACGCTAAACTCGATGGTGTCTAACTCAATAGGACTCAACCTCCAAAGGCAGAAGGCCACGCTGTTTGTGTGAGTGCTTTTTAAAGGCTTTAGTCTCCACTCCCTCAACTGAATAAAAATTAGTCGCAAGTTTCTTTCGACTCTGGATTTCAAAAATGATGTGAAGGCTCCCATTTACAAGTAAAAAGTCTAATCATTTAAGACTCCAATTCAACTTCAAACCATCCATCCAGAAGGAAAAAAAAAGGATTATTAAAAAGCAATCAAACTTGTTTGGGGTGAGAATTTGAAAGTTCAGCTGAACGAAATCTTGCCAAAGATGGAAACATCAGAGGGGGCAAGGTGAAGAAAAACAAAGAACATCAAAGTTTAAGTCCCTTATATTTAAATAACAATCTCCTCAATCATACTGCAGATACAATAAATCAAGCATCCATTTAATAAACATCAGAAATGTTAGAGACTTTTCCCACAGATCACAAACACAAAATAAGTATGCTAAGGAAAATAAAGAAATTTTCAAATATCTAAACCAATAAAAAGCACAGACTAAATCACACCATACGGCCTGAGCAGATGAATAACAAGGAAACATTTTCAATACAGTCATGCTGTTAAAGACCAAACAGATTCCATAAATTGAATCCAAGATAGGAGAAGAAAAGCAAATCTTCACCTTATTTTGCGAATAGGCTTTGCAGTCCCCGTGACATTGACAAGTTCAGCTTCCAACTCTTTTTTCTTAAAGAGAAAAAGGTCAAACAATAAAAGATTTAACCAAAATTTACGATAAGTAGGAGAGACAAGAATTCAGCCTAATGTATGAACATACCATAGTATCTTGCATCTTTTCAAATAATATTGATTTGACAGGATCCTTTCCAATCCAACGACAAAGTTCTAGTGTCAGTCCTTTGGAAGAAGCACGAACATTCTGATCTTGATGATCAAAAAGTTCAGGAAGCATTTTCAATATCCTTTTTCGTGGCACTATCTTTGACCCAAATTCACTGAATCATTATTGTCCACCCATACTCATTATTATGCAGAATAACAAAGTAACAATAAATCATTATATATATGTGTGTATATATTTATATATATAGTAACAGCAATAGTTACGAACCTTAAAGCCTGAAACATGACATCTATTGCAGGAACAACTGCCTTTGCAACTTTATTTTTTATTGCTTTCTTCATAGCATCCTAGTCAGGAAAATCATATTAGAGAAATATGCCTAATTTAACGAGCCTATACTTAAATTTCTTTGATGTAAATAGCCCACCTAAACATAATTTTAGAATGGAGATATTCAAGGGAGCAGTTGTTATTGGATCACAACACAGCCAGTAGAATAAATACTAACAATTGGTTTACATGAAATTGAAAATGCATAAGCATTCTAGTAGCAGAGGAGCCCGTCTCACTCTGCATTCTTTCCAACTTTTCTTAATTGTTAGCTCATTATTTCGATGGCAGAATAAAGTTGCAAACTTAAACCTCAAAAAGGTAAGAATTACTGAGTGATTTAGAGCCAACCATGTAAAATTGTAAATCCCAACACAGTTGACTTAATTAGCACACTGGTCTTAATTCTATACATTCACAAATAAACTTCACTTCTTTTGAGCTCAGAGCATTGATAAGCCACTTCATACCTGTTAGGTTCTGAAGGCTCATTTACATTCTTTTCAACCGGCAATCCTTCAATAGCTAAATTCACATAATTCAACAATGTCATAATTTAACATACAGCAAGCACTTCAAGCCAAATAGAGAAATGCATCACTTGTATAAATCATTTTTATGACCAATTGACCGTTTAAGTGAGACATTGTTTAAATTCTCAATTAATCAGATAAGATTTAATAAAGCCAAGTATGCTCCTCAAAGTTAAATTGCAGAGCAGAGCACATCATTGCACTGATAGACTAAATTTCTGCATTGTTGAATATAAAACGTACTAAGAAAGCCTCAACAGCCTCCAACTCTACCCACAGCATAAAAGCTGATTGCGCCTTCTCCACTGTTTTCGGCCTCCCTGTTAAACATTTGGCCACTATCGCATCACATACTTCTTTGGCATATCTGAACCCACAAACAATAATCAAAACCAAATTCAGCTTTAACGTGCAAAAGGTAAATTAAATAGATGAAACCTAAACAAGCACTCTGGGAAAAAATAAATACCTCCCGGCATCAGCATCGGCAGCTTTTAAGTATGCAATAAGTGCATCCAGAGCCTTCTCTTGAACCGGCGCATTCGAATCCGCCACTGTTTTCTTAAAAAATTGACCTAA
The DNA here is from genome assembly GCA_903798375.1 of Fraxinus sp. D2006-0159. Taxonomy (NCBI): domain Eukaryota; kingdom Viridiplantae; phylum Streptophyta; class Magnoliopsida; order Lamiales; family Oleaceae; genus Fraxinus; species Fraxinus sp. D2006-0159. The sequence continues at coordinate 161 of CAIGRQ010246340.1, read as the reverse complement.
AAGTTCTTCAAAATTAGAAAAAGGAGAGAAAGATCCGGGATCTACCAACAAAACGTTCACATGACATCTATTTTCACACAACTACCAATGCTAATAATATCAAACAAATAAAAACAGATCTAAACCAAAAAGAAAAACAAAATTCTACCATATTCACGGAG
>CAIGRQ010246338.1:0-16407 GCA_903798375.1 Fraxinus sp. D2006-0159 | reverse complement strand
TTTACTTTAATTTTTTTTTCACTTTGTGGAAGTTTGATTGTGTCCCCCTAGATTCAAATGTCTGCGTCTGCCCCTGGCTGTATTTCTCTGCCTCTTCGGGAGCCCCTCTACGTCTACTTTCATTTCAGGTTTCTCCCTCTATAAAAATATCTATAGTCTTTGTGTTTATAGACTTTTAACTGTTTTTTTGGTTGTTGTGAATGGTGCAGATTCTGTTTTTAGATCATCGGGTTCAACTGGAAGGAACCTCCTTCAGGTTAAGAAGTGTACGTTTTTCATCATTTCTTCCTTTTTGTTTCACTAATTTATCATGAGTTTTATCTTCCATATAACTCTTTGATCTATGTTTTGGTGTAGTCTGAACTTCTTGATTATATGTAGGGTAATGTTATTCATCCCCACTGGCGTTACAAACACAGTTTAGGTAGCGTTAATGTGACATTAAATGATAGGTGAAATTAAATAAGTCGTTTAATTTCACCTTTCATTTAACCTATCATTCAGAGCTACACAGACTGTGTTTTTTAATCCCATTGAAGATGAATAACATTACTCTTATATGTATTTTACAAAGTATATTGTATGTTCATTGAATAAATAAAGCATGTTGTATAATTTATTGAATAATCTTTGTGGAAATTGGTGTAGATCTAAATATGCATGAAATCAATAATTTTGGCTTGCTTTGGGATGCAAAGATCTCCGCCATTTTCAGCAACCTTTTCTGGCAGTCGTGTTTTCATTTGGGTCGTCTGGCCCAGACGCCCAGTTTACTGGACAGTCATCTGCATCCAAATGTCTGGGCCGTTCGGATTAGCCGTCGGACCGTCCGGTTCTATCTAGATGCCTAAAATTATTTTTTACAGACGATCGTCATAGCATATGAAAAATATATGCTATGTCGAAATAAGATTTAAAAAAAAAAAATTATAGATGCATTTAAGATCATAAATTTTTCATATGCTATGTCGAAATAAGATTTAAAAATTAAAATAATGTACTAATTTAACCGAAACGAAATTAAAAATACGTAAATATACTTACTCATTTCAGTGATGGCTGTGAATAATATTTTCTTGTTAAGCGTTTGATAAATTTATCTATTTCCAAGTTAGAAACAAATGAAAAATAAAACAGTTTTTATGTGTTGAAGTAAACCAATAAAGAACGTGATTTGATTTTGAGATTTTAATTGAAAATATTTGGAATTCTATATAAGTTAAACAAAAGATATTTTTGTCAATTAAAAAATACCATATTTTTGTAATTGTACAACATTTTAAGGGTAATTTTGTCTTTTACGAATATTTAGTTGGTCAAAGTGGAAAATGGCAAACTTGACTTGCCCATTTTGAATGTGAGAGTTATGTATACCATTATGTTGTATCTCATCCTATGTGAGAGTTATGTACATCATTATGTAATAATTCTCCTTGTACAACTTTGGATTACAACAATGGATGACAACCTCTCACAAAGGAGGTAGAGTCTTCGATTATTTTATTCACGAGCCCCACCCCCTTGTGAAAGGTTGTTATCCATTGTTGTAATCCAAATGTTGTACATATAGCATCTCTCTAAATTATGTACCTCTAACATTACTCCTTGAAAAGTAGCCCTGCCCAGAAACCAATTTTCCCATCTCAAAAGAAGGTTTTTTCCAGATGACTAAATCAAGGACGAGTGAAATTAATTTAATAATTACAAATTCTTTATCATTTGACAGTAAATATAACATGCTAGTCTACAAAATTGATTCCCTTTCACATATTTTCTGTATAACATTATACAGGTCACAGAAACATCCTTGAGAGCATATTCTGAATGATTTTTGCTGACCCCTTGAAAATAAATCTTCAAAAATAGAGTACTCCATTTCCCTATCGTCATCTCTCGTGATTTCGCACTGCTCCACGAGGTTCACCTCACTATTTTGTCCTCGACTCTTTTGATTCTTTGCTTCCCGAAGACTGTCTGTGAACCATACTCCGAATCATTTGGGTACAGTCGTCTCCAAATCTGATAAAATCTTGTCCATGACATCAAAATGCGGCCAGGTTTTTCGACTTTTCGTATCATTCTTACATTCCTGTTCAAAACAAAAGTAGGTGCCAGCGTTACTAATCATGAAATGAAGAAATTCGATGTAACAAACATGATTTCTAAAAAGTGTATTAAGGGCACGTAAACATAAACCAAGGCCAGCCTGGAAAATACTTATTTGGGCAGTTCTATAAAAGCACGCTCTGGCTGCTTTTAGCCGTTCAGAATTTGGGTCTTAACTCGTTAACTTGTGTCGACCAGAGAAAAACAAAGAAAAATACACAATTGACGACATGGAAGGAGAAGATTGTAATCAAGACGAGTCCTCGGCCCTCATGCATTACAATGGATGGTTGGTAGAACAAGGGTGTCCACTTTAGGGTGTCTGGCATGGCTTTTCTAAAACTAAAAGCTCCGTTTGGACCTATTTGGGTAATTTTTTGGAAGTGATATGTCCGATTAGAAGAATTTTTAGAAGAAACTGGCCCCAAGAAACTCTTCTACAAATAGCAAAAGTCGTACCAAAAAGGCCCTTAATATAAACATTAAAGTCCTATTTAACAGAATCGGAAAGGTCATATACATAACGATCAAATCATTGTCGAATTCAGGAAGCATTCTAAGCCAAACATATTCGAAGTGCATTATTTTTTTTGATAGGTATATTCGAAGTGTATTATTAACATACGTATATACAGACATGCATATACCTATCATCATTGAGAAGAATAACGAGCTCAATTTGGCGGATAAAGCCTCTACCAAGTACGTGGATGAATATGACAATTGATCGACAAATAAAAGAATCTAAAAATCTAGGACGTTGTTTTAACTTCTAAGCTAGAAAAAAAAAAAAAAACGAACCTCGTATTTCTGAATGAGAGACGTCCACAAAGATTTGCATTGTCCTGCACTTCTAGTAATTCCATCAGATAACAAATTTGAAGATATCTCTTCCCAAAGGGCCATCCGTCCCCTGAGAACTTGAAATCTGCTGTGGAGTTCCCCGCGCAATTCAATTAGCTTCTTAACCTCTTCAGGTTTCCATTTGTTCCGTTTTGCAGTCTTGGGTTTTAATCTAGATTTTGGCGTGCTGGAATCAAGTTCACTGCTTTCTGCTTTGACCACCTCGTTTTGCCCCTGTTCTGGAAGTAAATCGCTGTTACCTTCTGATTGATTAACCATGGATGGTACAACAAATGACTTCCAAAAATCATCCGAATTGTCAACATCGGGTGATTTTTCTGGTTCAGAACTTGAAGAGGTTTCTTCCTCTTCTAGAAGTCTCTCATTGTCAATGTCATGAACTGCACGTACGAAGAACAGTTTCAATGAATTAGTAAAATGATCACATCGCGGAATCTAGTTTGATGTGCCTAAAAATTTATAAAGGCACTAGAATATAGAAGATTACATTATGACAATCACTTGATCAGATACAACATATATTGATTAATTTGGTGATCTTAATGGTCCAAGACAAATAACATTCTATTCTGTACGATAAATATTGGAGGCCTATTTAACTAACCATAAATTTGACCAGTCACTAGAGGCTGACACTGAAGTTGAGCACAAAGAGCACATTTGGGAAAAAAAGGTTTCTATTTACAAGCTGGGGATCCACAAATTGTGTGAACCAAAATTCAATAAGTTAAAAATTCCCAACTTATCTAGCTTATAAGCTGGTTTATAAATTTTGGTCAACACAATTTGTGAGTCCCCAACTTATTAAACCAACAAATTTTTTGCCAAAATGCTCTAAGATCTCTACACTCTGGATTAACCTCGAGTGAAATAATGCAAAAAAGCCCAAATTGTTGATTTTAATGAATAGGAAAGTCACTTTTTTTTTGTTATATTTCACTTAACCCCAAAACGAACTGCGGAGAAGAGAACGCTAAAAGTCCATCCTGTCCCTTTCTGGTACAGTTAGCAGATCATATGCAAACTATCACAAAGCCAAAATAATTATGTAGCTACTACGCCTAGTGATGTGAATATAATTTACCAACTCACATAATTAAGCTCAAATAGGCTAATCTAAATTAAAGGTTGAGAAATGATTACTAAGCACCAAGCTTAGCATATACTAACCAGTGATCGATTGATGTGACATGTCATTGGTGCATAGCATAAGTACCGGTACTTAGTAGATCGTTCCTCATTAAAGGTCTACACCAATATTGTTTTGATATTTTCTTTTGAAACTCATAAACAGCGTAATGCCCATGATATCACACCATGTTAAAGAAAGTCAGCCAAGATATTACAATACACTTTTTTCAGAAAAGTTACCGTCAGAACAGTTAGAAACCATTTTTCCTGTCTTCTTTCTGACCACACTTTCTCTAGATACATGCACAGATTATCAATTTCAAACCTCGAATATATTTAATAAGTGGGGCTATCTATATTCCATAATTTGGGATATTGAAGAGAATTGACTAAGAGATTTTAGCAAGAATCAAACATAACCTTGTAATTCTTGTTCTGTGGTACTTCTCACTAGTGCAAGTCCATTGACATCTTCCTCTAGTGTGCCAGTTAGTTGTCTGTTCTTTTGATGTCCATCAACTGCTTTTCTCCTTGCTGGAATCCCAAAACCAACATGCGACTTCCCAGATAGTTTTCCATTAATCTCATCGGCAAGAACAGCGTCTGGATTTTCAATAGCAATGGTTATAACTTCGGGTCTTTTGCTACTGTACTTTCTCACCATCTTTCTCAAAACTTCGGAAACAGTTCTTTCCATGTGGGCCAGAGGGCAATTGACAGGACAGCTTGATAGTGCAGCATGTGCAGCTTTATGAAGTGCATCCAAAAGTTTTCCTTTGTCAAGCCATAAGCAACGTGTGGTAATTCTTATTTTTCCTTTTAGAGCCATTTCAACAGAACCATTTATAGCTTGAGGGCGCAAAATTTCCATACTGCACAATAGATGTGAGACTGTCAATATGCAGGCACACAGTTAGGAAATTAGGTTTTGCAGCAGTAGTAAATAACGTACCTGACCACTATAATTCCATCAGATGCAATTCTCATCCTCTCATCAACACATAGTTCACTAGCTGTTCCAAATGCTTTGTCACCATCACTGTACATCAGCTGCAGCATTCAGAATATATTAGCAAAACTCTTTTCAGATAATTAGCAGCTATGAGTTTAAATTCACATATAGCCGTTTCTGTGTGTACACGAGAGAGAGAGAGAGAGAGAGAGACCTGCAAATTCTCTTTCCCCAGGGAAATGAAACCATTTGATAGAACCCTTCGGTTTCTCAAATGTGAGACTCCCAGCATCTCTCCGTTTTTTATAACCTGCAGAGGTAAATTAAATATTGAATAACAATAGATGTAAAAGATGACATTCAAAATTAAGATACCAACACCTTCCACACGGTCAAACATATATACTTTCTCTTAACTCTATCTTCTATTTTATGGTTAAAAGGTACCAATAAGAACAAATATCAAATAGCAGACTAAACCATTGATATTGTGCACACTTGTCCATTTTAGATTTTCTCCCAGCCCAAGAAATGGAGCCCTCAGCCTGTAACTTTGCTTCACATTTGGCCCTTGACTCCCCACTTCTTGGAAATGGTGTTAATTGATGAAGTAGGCTCATTAATACGACTAGCTTATAAAACAGATATGATAGCAGCTTTGTGCAGTAAGATACTAGGATTTGTATGTCCTAATCACATAATGACCCATCATGGGTTTGACCAAATAGAAATAAAATTGGTTATAACCAAAGAGCCAAAACAATTTAACTGAGAGGTACTAACCCAACAATTCTTCAAATATCTTCAACTGAAACAAATTACTTACAGCAGTATGATGAATGCCAGTTGATTTTCCCAGCAACTCGTGCTCTTTAAGGAATACAAGTTCTCCATGGATGGGTAGAAAGTGTTGCGGTTTAACAATTTTTAGCACTTCTTCCTTCAAATACAAATTGTATGAAAATCAATTAAAATATAAACAAATTATTTAGTGGAATGAGCAAAGTAATAAACACATCACGTTGAAAATAATACCAGAATATACATTGTCAAACAACTGAAACGACATCCTTCAAATGGTATAAATGCAAAGGCAACCCATAAAGATATCTAAGATAAAATAATTAAGATCTTGATTTCATCATCATTGATCAGTGTACTATAGCTCAATTGAATGACACTCAATTGTTATTAGCACAGAAAAATAAGGTGAAATAATTAAAGCAACATGCAATAGCGAAGGAGAATACTTTATACCTTCCACAATATGCTCACAGCATTAAACTACAAAACACCAATGTTCAGTATATCTTAATACAGCTAATCGAAGTATCTTACCAATTCATCACGATACGCATGACCAGATGTATGCAGCTGCTCATTCCTGCCCATGACAATTGTTGATCCAATTTCTGATATGCGGTTTAGCATTTTCATTACTCTAGTCTCATTACCAGGGATCACCTATAATGTAGAGTTTATAAGCAACCATGATATCCATCAAGTGAACTGCAGTGAATCTAAATCATGAATAATCATTGAAGGAATAGAAAGGTTTGAAAAATTAGGGAAAATCTGCAGTAGTTACGTTAGAAATATTCTAGCAGCCATTATTAACTATATTGGGGAGGATACAAAGGATTTGAATGATGGCACTGGTGCTTCTGAATTATTTTTAGGAAAAATGTGCACAAATAGAAATAAGGACTAACCAAATTGAAGTAGGATTATTACAATGTGTAATGTTGAACCACTTTATATAAAAGGTTAAGTTGTTAGATCATGTCTAATGTTTATTATCTAAATATCATCTTCAACGTGTCCCTCACATGTAAGCGGGATTTATTTTTCCCACCCTTTTTAAATTGGTGACAGTGAGACTTAAACCCAGTACCTTTGCTACTGTGATACTAGGTTGAATCAAGTTTAAGTTGTTAGATCGGCCAAATTTTATCATTTAAATATTAGCTTTAACATGCAATATCTCGATTGCATATTATGCGTGCAATACATCGCTACTGAAATATAAATAAGTGTTTTTTAGTAATATAAATAATAGAAACAAAACTTATTTTTACATGCGTGTGCATTGCACACATGCAAACAAGTATTTACCGTGGTCATAATTGCCATTTCACATTATTTGCTTATTATTCAATCAGTAGTATTCTGGCCTACATCTTCATGTATGGTCTCTAAACTAGTTTCGATATAAGATCTAACATGTGACAGAGGTTTATTTTTCGACACAAGCTCCAGCAGTGACAATGCAACTATAGTTCTTAATCAGTAAGTTACATGTTTTGAACTATGCTACTTGCCTGTTTCTAAATCCTTGTATTATTTCGGGAATAATTATAATTGAAATAAAGGCGTTGAAAACAAAAAATCATGACTTCTCCATTAGATCTATATGGTGTGTATAATAATAATTAAAACATATTTTTAATCATGAGGATAAGATACACAAAATATCAAAAACTTATAATATATCTTGAGATTGATTATTCAGCTCAATAAGCAACTAAAGTTGTTCAGGCTTGAATTTTTGTCGAGTAAAGCAAGCCCAAGTTGGAGCATCTAAAAAGTGCATCAGTTCATTTCATTCTTATCACGGCGTATGTTCTAAAGACTAAAACATCAGTGAATGAATAAATTGTTAAATCGTGAGCTTGTTTGATCAACATAAATTTGTTAGTGGTACTAGGAATTTTCCTTTTAGGGAGTTGGTTGAAGACAAACCAGCCTCATGATCCATTACCTTTGCAGAATATAAAATCACATCTTCTTTGTTCAACTTGAGAGAATGACTACTTCCATGGGATGCAAGATTCAATGCAGCACGTGGTTCTGCCTGATACAATAGAACACGGGGTCACATGCCAGTCTCAACATATTGAAATAATAACAGTTCTAAAAATGCAATTGGAGAAGGTAATAGAATGTCATTAAAGTACATGATATGATAGAATGCTTCATGGTAACTTACTTGAGAACCAGTGGTGACAATAAGCAAATCATTTGGGGCGTAGGCATCAATATCTTCCACTTTCACCTGCACGCAAGAGCTATATAAGGACAAGTACAGAAATGGTAATAGAATGTCATTAAAGTATATGATATGGAGGAGGAAGCAGCCTGGGCAGGCCACAGGTAGCAGTGAAGCAACCAAGGCAGCGAACTAAATCAGTTCAAAGTCAGTCAGTCAGTTAGCAAGGGTAAATTGGGGAGTTGAGTCTTCGAAGAGAGAATGCGAATAAATGTGATGGGTGTTTTGGTTGTTGGGGAGGGGGGGCTTGGATTCATTCACATTTTAGTTGAGTCGGTTAGGAGAGATCCAGGCCTCTCGAAATGCCTTGGGCTTGTTAGATCAATTTTCCTTTCCATTGAATAATAACTACAGTTCTCTGTTCTACAAACTTCAATTCCAGCAAATCCATTAATACATTACAACAGCTCTACTACATTCACTCTTTTCCTTCAATTAATTCTTTTCTGTTGGATTCAGCAGATTCATAAAGCACTATCAGCAGCAGCTAGGGCCCTCACCATATCGCCAGCAGCAGTCAGGTATCTATCATATTGACCACCCGAACACTCAATCTTCCTTTCATGGGTAAGATGAGAAAGGGGAAACAGTGTAGACAACACCAGACCATGTTAAAAAAAAGTAGAAGTCTACATTTGAAAACTTTATTCTACATGTGCAGGCATCAAGGATGAATACTTGAAGTTTTTAAACTTTTGATACATTGAATGCTTCAAGACACTTCTGAATAAAAGGTTATCAATTGGAAAAAGAATTATTCCATGGATGCCATCTTTTACAATTACATTAGTTTAAGCCATGTAGAAAGCTGTAAAAGATTCCTTCCTGATGATGTGAAAATCAAACATGTAAAATATTTCTTGCTCATTTTTTGCTGATCAGAAGGCTAGATTTTTGCATATTAGCTGGAGATTTTTCCGATCATTAGCTGTATTATTAACGGTATATTTTTCAATTTTAGATAGATGATAAATTAGGGATATATCTATTATTAGTCTCCTAGAATCATGCTTCAGCAGACTGTAATTGACTATAAAGCTAGGAATCTACTATACATTTTTCAGAAGTCAATAAGAATTATTCTGATCTTCCACAAATCTGATTTCCTTATTAACTATTACTTTTACATAGATAAAATACTAGGGGAATTTACAAAAATAGCTAATTCAATGTTTGTCAATTAAAAAGTGTCTAATTTTGATAACTCTTGCAAAGATGGCCAAATTTAGTACTAAATTGTCTATTATACCCTTAATGAGAAATGAAATATATATTTTAGCAATTTGTCACGAATTTCAAGGAGAAATAGCTTCCATGAGAAGCTACATAAAAATGACGTTCTAGATATTTTAAAAATTGTTATCGATATTTGAACCCCATCTACCTTGATACTTCATTTATCTAGAACAGGATTTCATTCCAAACATGAGAGTCTCTACATTTCATAAATGAAAAAATAGTTTCAATGATAAGTTGCATGAAAATGACGTTCTAGATATTTTAAAAATTGTTATCGATATTTGAACCCCATCTACCTTGATACTTCATTTATCTAGAACAGGATTTCATTCCAAACATGAGAGTCTCTACATTTCATAAAGTTCTTGAAATTTGAAACGAAGTTCTCGATATTTTATACAAGTGTCAATGAGAAATATAGCTTTTATTGCGATTTGATATGCGTACTTACGAAATAAGTAATTAAGTATGGTGGATTATGTGTAAAAATTTTATTGGCCAACAAAATATTTAATTGTATGCACATTTTTGCTTTTTAGTGTGGAATTATAAGTTATTAACAAGGGTATTTTGGTCTAAATATTGCAAAATGAAAATTGAACAAATTTTGGACATTTTTACAAATAACCATGTGAAAGTGGACATTTCTTGTAATTTCCTCGATGCTAAATTTAACTGCTAAGATCTTAACACTTTTTTCTTTCTCTAAATTGCAAGAAATAAGACTCTGAACGTAACATAGTAACCTAATTAAAACCCATTGAGTAGAGAAAATCATCAAATTAGATGGGGTCGGAAGTAATTACCAGAGTTGATGGATCAATGGGTGCCTTCCCATCCTTCCATGCAGCATCTAGATATGTCCTTAATGACATACCAACAAATACCTAATACAGTAACAACCAAGTTATGGGTCTCTTGAAGTTTTGAGATAACTCTTCTAAATAAGGATTGACATTACAAGTCACAAAACTAGAAAGCATACCAACTTTCTGCCAGTCAAATCAGCTGCAGCTTTCACGCTTCCAAGACGATGAATATTTGATGCAAATTGAGTAGTAATAACTCTTCCTTTGCAAGCTGAAATATTCCTCAACAAGGAATCTGCAACAACTGTCTCACTAATTGTCCTTCCTGGTGAGAGTATATTTGTTGAATCGCTCATCATCTGAAAATTAAAATTGTAATTATTGAAATGCATTTTGTGTTCAGAAGAAGATTTCAATAGTGGATAGAAATCCACAATATATCACAGCTTAGAAAAAAATGATGGTCAACAATTAATGTTCCACCTAGGTAATTATTATACCTAAAACAACTTATGATCTTCAAGCTTGGGACCATTAAGAAGACGTGTATGAGTGACATAGTTCATACTTCTCAACACTATAACCACTTTTAGCATTACATATTAAGCCTTTTCTCCTTCATTTCCCTGGTTACTCTGTTCCAGTAACTAGGCTATGTCGTCAATTTTGAATGCATATTTTAGTTTTTATCAGATAGAACTCCAATTGTTTTTTACGCTCATTTTGAACTATTAGACCATTTTGCTCATCCTATGCAAAGCTCACTAGTGTTTCCTTCACAAACCTTGGCAATCAACTAATTGATACAAAATATTTAATTCTTAATTTCAGTATCAACCTTATCACACTCAACGCTAGCCAGCCAAGAAGCATGCAGCTTTTGTAGCATAAACTAGAAATATAGAATGAGGGGCCTTATAATAGTTAAAACTTCTTGCTCATGTTTCTCAAGGTTATCACAAAATATAGGCCAAACATAACATTAGTGGCATGATCCAGTTGCATCCATGTTCCACTAAGATGGAATTTTCCTGTCAACATGTCATAGGGTAAAATACCATTTTCATGTATAGATATACGAATAATGCCTAAATCAAGAATAATTGATATTGAATGGGGACATTGATCAACACAAATTTCAGTGCTCACCAAAGATACTCCTTCTCTTGAGAGTTCTTCTAGGGCCTCGCGGTCAAAAGTTCTCCCATCCAGTGGTGACTCATCTATCTGTCAAAGGAAAATACATGTGCAGATTATAGATATGAAATTAAAGCATATAAAAGTAAAGAAACAAATATATGAAAAATACCTTCCAGTCCCCTGTATGAAGAATAGTACCATCAGCACAGCGTAAAACCAACCCAGAACAATCAGGAATAGAATGAGTGACCGCAATTGGTTCAATTTCAAATGGCCCAGCAACAAATTTTCTCCGTGTCTTAAATGCTTTAAGTCTAGACGGGACGAAGATCCCAAACTCCTTCAATCGCTTCTTAATAAGCTGTTTAAACAAAAAAGGAAAAGGTTATCCACCTTTTACAACAGGCAGCAAAACGTTAAAGTGTTTGCACGATCAGGAACATCAGAATCTATCAACAATTGTGTACGACCTATACCACAAAAAAGATGGTAGAACTGGGGTTACTCCCCAATACATAATTATGTAGAACATTTCGAATATTGTTTCAATTTCCAAAATTTCATTTCTTGTCAGGTATGACAATAGCTGTTTACTTTATTTGGATTTCAAATGCAATGATTGAGTGAGGTAGGACATTTCTGAAATCTGGATGTTTGGGAATTCTTTATAAATGGTTTAAATTATAAATAGATAGAAATGAGTTGTGGATTAGTGGGAAGTAATTGTGGATCCCTCAAAATATGTGGATAAAAAGTAGATTAAGTATTTATAAACAATTTATAAACATGAACAAAACATATATTTGACAGTGTACTAATCATGTCAGGACAGAATAAACAGTGTGTGAAATGGAAACAAGAAATTCAAGTAACTGATCAAACCATAACCACAAACCTCCATTGTGAAGGATGAAGCAAATATTGGTGTATGAGAATCCAGAGCTGGAATGACCTGTTTAAATGGAATCAAACTAGTGAGAACATAATTGATAATTTGAGAAATTATGAATTTAAAATGAAACAATAAGAGAAAATTAAAGTTCCACAGGTCCTTGTAGCAATTATGTTTCATTTTAAACTACTTTCAACTAAAAAAAAAAAAATATATATATATATATATATACACTGCAAAACATCAGACACAAATCCCCTAATATTGTCCAAGTAGTAAAGTTCAATATATGACTAGAAGTTTGAAGAGTTTATGCAACACCAATAAACCATAAGAATAGAAGTTACAACAGAAATAGAGACTCTCTCAAGATAAAAGTTAGTTGGAAGTCGTTTGAGGACAAGTTTCCATTACAGGCTTGAAGACGTTATCATTAATGTATAGCTAGATATTGGAAATTCTTGAATAGGACCAGATAAAAATCGGTTCTGATTTATGAACTTCTGGCATTAAAGTGGATAGAGCATAGAATGGTAAATTTCAAATATGCACAAGTCTCCTGCAGCCAAAGTGATTGTAAATAGAGACACATCACTTATTAGTTATAACTAAATAAAACTATATTTAGAAAATACACAACACACTCCCACTCAAAAAAGTACAGGTGTAGTAGACATATGAGCATGTAGAATATTTCACATATAGTAATAGCATAATATACTCACACAGTATATCATTAATAATGAAAAAAAAAATGTTTGTTTGTATTTTTTCATTATCTGGTAAATTCAATGGTTGAAAATGAATTTCTAACCAAACAATTCTTCGTATTGAAAATTCAGTACTTCAATCATCGCTTGTTCAGATATCAGTCAATGTTTAGTTAGTTTTTAGATTTCAGTAACATCAAATGCCCTTATTTGATAACTAAATGAAGATGAGATGTAGCACAAAGTAAATGGGAGAAATTTAAAACTTGCACTGTAGCAGCAATACTAAGGGCCTGTTTGAGCCACCTTTTTTGAAAATGAGATTGAGAAATATAGCCGTTATTGGGGCTCACACAAGAGATAGAAAATTTGAATTTAAATGTTGATGTGATGGATAACGGTCATATTTTTCATTTTAGTGAAGAAAAAATATGGCTCAAATGGGGGCTAAATACTAATCTCCACTAGAATCATCGATATACTCAAATTTTCTTTTTCTTTGATTCTTTACAGCAACAGCTAGTATGTAATTGCACATCGCCCTAGACTAATTCCAAATATGATAGCCAGAAACTGGACGTCCTCCACCCCCAAAGAGAGACAATGGCGAACACTGAGGAGCTTTTGAGGACCAAATTTTAATTTTTAATTCGTTTCAGTTGTTCAACATGCATGAGAGAGATTCTATTCTAAATAGATTGCCATATGATTGACAAATGAATGATGTCAAAGCATCAGAGGAACTTATAGAAGCCTTTAGGAACTGAGGCACTGTTCGGTACAACTTAAAATCCTTAAAATTGAAAATATGGCCGTTATTGAGTCTCATTCGTCTAATAAAAGTCAACAATACAGCTAGTTTTTCAATTTTAATCCGATTTTAATCTCTACCGAACATGCCCTGAATATAATATAGGAAGACTTGAGAGACTACGCCCTGGTCCAATACCACTCAAAGCGACAGCTGTAGGCTTCCCAGAGCCCCAGCACAAAAACCTCTCCCTTTTCATGCACCATTGCAGGGTGGCCTTGTTTGGTCCCCAAAAACCAATCCTATTGCCCATTTTAGATCCAGTAAAAAGGTACAAAATGCGCATAGAGGACTCTATGTTCCCTTCTTTCCACACCACATTTATACCTCTTCACTTTCTTCAAGAAAATGCTTCATGAAGAGAAAGCATGTAAAAGAATCTCCCACTGAATTTATATAGTTTATATGTCATTATAAAGAATAAGATTTTCAAGAAACAGATAGAAACTTTACCCAAGGCAACGCACCAATGTGGTCTTCATGACCATGGGTTATAACAACAGCTTCAATTTTGTGGCTCCATTTCTTGATAAATGTGGTATCAGGTATAATCTTCTGGACACCAAGCTCATCGTAGCTGAAGTGCATAATCCACGAGTTAAGAATGAATCAAGGATTAAGGAACTATAATAAAAAAATTATGTACTAGAATGGGAGGAAAAAGCATAAATCGGTGCATATTCAACCCAACTTTCAGTTTTGAGTGTTTGCCGCAATAGGTTATATCAGGCTTGGGAATTTATTCTCATCGACCAGTTTTCATTATATTAACAACACGCTCTTCAGTATGCTTTTCGAACAACAATGCTGAAGCAAAACAAAGACAAAAGAACTTCTTTACCTAGCAGATAATGATGCTAAACAACAGCTATGGTACTCAACATTTGAAAAATCCAAGTATGCAAATTTATAAGAACTTACTCTGGAAACATCACACCAGCATCAATCAAAATGTAACGATCATAATTCCCTACAAGCATGCAATTCATCCCAATTTCTCCTAGACCACCAATTGGTAATATGCGTAATGGAGGGCCATGGGACCCTTCATAAAACTGCTCCATCTTGCGTTTAACTGAATCTTCCATGCTCTTTCCAGGTCCTTCTGTTCTTCCAGACCTTCTACGTGGTACTCTGGAGGAACTGGAGCCCCGTGAACCTGCACGGAGCAATAATCAACCATATTGTCTACAAATTAATCAACTTACAAAGGTCCAATAAGAAAATATCCGTACCAAGAAACTACTTTGAAAACCAATTACGCTCCGCATAGAAAAAAAACGTAATATATCAAATATTTCACGGAAAATGTTGGAAAAAAGCAATTAATAGCACTCTCAGCAACCACACAATGCTAAAAAATTTATTAGTCCATCTTACATTTCTTATTAACTAAACAAGAACACCCGAAAGAACAATACTTTTTTATGACTTCCACTTATTTTTAATTCCAATTTAATTACTCCCAAAATGTCTGCACATATTGTGACAAGAAAATGAGTTCATAAATTCCCTTTTAGCGAGATGAACAAAGAAAATATCAAGAAAACACAAAGCCCATAAAAAAAAATAACTTTAGATGGTACTAGACCATATTCGACAGCAAATAAACAAAATTTTAATTTTTTTTTTTTTACTGAGGGTATTGTATTGCATACTCTTTACGGAGGGCGAAGGCGTACAGCAAGAAACGAAGCATCTTCTAGGTCTTGGTTGACACCACAAAATCTTGTGAATGCATAGTGAAGTCGCACTCAAAGCAGCCATCCTAATGTATAGATGCAAATAATGTGTATGTATATCTATATCTTCATCTAAAGCTAATAAAATTGAAAGGAAAAAAGAAAAAAGGAAGCTGTAGTTTGAAATTTAATCCCAGGAAAATGATTTCGTGCGTGTTTGTAAATTGTACAAAGGTTCAAGAGACGGAAGCAAAGAGCAAGAAGATTGTTTTGTGAAGTGAAAGGGTAAAATATCTTCTTATCCAACATGAGAGATTATTGTACCAAAATAAAACGCGATATCTTCATTCGAGGTGAATTGCGAGTTTAGTTTCTTAAAGAGAGTCGTGTTGTTGATGAACTTTNATTGTTTTGTGAAGTGAAAGGGTAAAATATCTTCTTATCCAACATGAGAGATTATTGTACCAAAATAAAACGCGATATCTTCATTCGAGGTGAATTGCGAGTTTAGTTTCTTAAAGAGAGTCGTGTTGTTGATGAACTTTTGTATATGTTGATGTGAATGTAGCAGGCCGGTTCTGTGGCTACTGGCGAGGCAAATGAGACCGGTGCCTCGAGCCCAAAACATGAGGGGATCTATTTTGACCCAATTTTTTTTTTTAATTAAAGGAGGAAAAAGGGAAATTCATTCTCATCACCTCATGCTCGACCTCGTCTCCTCCAACTCCATCGACGACCAGAGACGGAGATAGGGGCAGGGGGCGACCACCCGCCCAACATCGCCCGCGATCTACTATTCATAATTAATTTGTAATGTATTTTTCAATTTCGCTCCCCTCCCCTCCCCAAAAAACTGACTCGTCCCTGCAAAATTTTGAAATTTTTTATTTTTTTCCATTAATAAATATTGACCCAATAACTTACACTTTTAAAATTCAACCTTATAAAAATTTTAAACATAAACAAAAGATCCAATAGTTACTTAAATAAATAAATAGCTCAAATCCAATCCAAAAACAAAT
>CAIGRQ010246325.1:0-20230 GCA_903798375.1 Fraxinus sp. D2006-0159 | reverse complement strand
TGTGGAAAACGTCATTTTCACTGTTTCTCAGTGTAAAATGAAAAATATACCCTCAAGATTAAATAAAAAAAAAAAAAAAAAAATAAATTGTAATTATACTCCCAAACTTTTTAAAAAGTGCAAGTGAGTCCAAAAGCCTTATTAAAAGGTTTAAGCACCAAACGTCCCTACGTTTTGATACTTAATGCTGAAAACGTCCTTACGTTTCAAATTTGTTTGTACTTGCTCAATAACACAAAATGTCCCTACGTTTGACACTTATTGCGTAAAAAGTCATTATGTTTCATTTTTTTTTTTGCATTTTCATTCTTATTTCAACGTTTCATTACGGAAAACGTCATTTTCACTATTTATCAATGTAAAATGACCAATATACCCTCCTATTTAAATAAAATAAAAAAATTACAAACTTTTAACAAACTTTTCATATTGTTTCAAGGTTTGTTTGCCTTGTTTCCAAGGCAAAAATAAAGAAGAAATTAATATAATGTTTTGTTCCAAGGCAGAATTGATGCAATTAACAAATTCTGCCTTCATTAATGCAGAATTTAATTAGATTTTCGGTTGATTAAGGCATGATTAAATTTATCCTTGAATCAAAGCAGAAGATGGACGGGTAAATAACATTTGTTTTTTTATTTTTATTTATATTTTTTCAATTTTCTACTAAAAAAATTGGAGCAATATGGAGCGGACTGACCGGCTTTTGGTGAGTAACTGT
Source organism: Fraxinus sp. D2006-0159 (assembly GCA_903798375.1). Lineage (NCBI taxonomy): Eukaryota > Viridiplantae > Streptophyta > Magnoliopsida > Lamiales > Oleaceae > Fraxinus > Fraxinus sp. D2006-0159. The sequence continues at coordinate 19,509 of CAIGRQ010246325.1, read as the reverse complement.
TGCAGTCTGGTTTATATGAGTAGGTTGCTGGTTCGATCCAAACCTTTTGACACATCTATATTTAATGGACGCACTTACTAATTTAAAACTTATTGTTAAATATCTTTTGTTCTCAAACTACTTGTTTCAAAAAAAATATACTATTTTTAACAATAAATCTGGTAACACATTGTGTGACTGTTTGTAATATTATGTTGCACACATTTCAGCACGTGTTATCAGCAATGTCGTCATCACTTGTAACACAATGTGTTACACACTTTTGCTGCTTATTTTCACGGTCAATACGATCATCGATCCCACTACTTGTACGTTCATACTTCATTGTTACACTCATTGTCGTCGTCATCACTGCTTACAATATTTATTATCACTATTGACGGATAAGTGAATGAATAATTGATTTAATAAATTTAATTTTGTAATAAAAAAATTGTTTTATTTTTACTTAAAAAGAAATTAAGTTGGTAATTTGTTGGAAAGGAGCATAATTCACAATTATAAAGAAAAATTTGAGGCCATTTATGTTTATGTTATGATGGAGCAACTTCAAAGTATGGGATTCCCTGAAGAAATGGCTGCTCAAGCTTTGGCGGCAACCGGCGGCGATCTCATCAAAGCCACCGATTGGCTTCTTACTCACGACAAACCCTTTTCTACTCCTCACTCAAACCCCCCTCATATCGCCCATGCCCAACCCAAAATCAACCGTTTCTTCCATTTTCAATCCAAACCCCCCTCCTCCATCAAAGATTTGAACAATACCCACCCAGAAGAAGAAGAAGATGATGATGAACAGTCACAGTCCTTAATTCCAAGGAAAAAGCGCCAAAAATATGAAGAAAAGATTTCCAATTCTTCACCGGAAGTCGCAGCGCCACCATTAAATGCGCCGTTGTCGGAGAGAATGAGGCCACGGGTCCTCGATGAAGTTGTTGGGCAGGATCATCTTCTGGCTAAAGACTCCCTCCTCCGTTCAGCCATCGATTGCGGTCGTCTCCCTTCCGTCGTCCTGTGGGGCCCACCCGGCACGGGTAAGACCTCTATTGCCAAGGCCATAGTGAATTCCTGCACTACGGGATCTTTCTATCAATTTGTTTCTTTATCTGCCACTACTTGTGGCGTCAAGGATGTGAGAGCTGCAGTAGATGATGCAAGAAAATTGAAGCAAAAATGTAATAAAGGGACTCTTCTTTTTATTGATGAGGTTCATAGATTTAACAAGGCCCAACAGGATTCATTTCTCCCTGTGATTGAAGATGGAAGCATTGTTTTCATTGGTGCCACCACTGAGAATCCGTCATTTCATTTGGTTACGCCCTTATTGTCACGTTGCAGAGTTTTAACCCTTAATCCATTGAAGCCTGATCATGTTGTTATACTTTTGAAGCGAGCGATTTCCGATATGGATAGAGGAGTAGTTAGGAGCCTATACAAAGAGATGAAAATTCAACTAAATGATAATGCCATTGAGTTTTTGTCATTGCATTGTGATGGAGATGCAAGAGGGGCACTAAATGCCCTGGAAATTTCAGCTACGACTGCAGCTGCTCGATTAACTATGCCAAGAACATCAAGTGGAGATGGTGATTCACTTGTCGTGATCACATTAGATGATGTCAAAGAAGCATTGCAATGCAAGCATTTGCTTTATGATAGAGCAGGGGAGGAACATTATAATCTCATTAGTGCACTCCACAAGTCTATGAGGGGAAGTGATGCTAATGCTGCAATTTATTGGCTTGCAAGGATGTTGGAAGGAGGCGAAGAGGCGCTTTATATTGCTCGTCGGCTAGTCAGGTTTGCTAGTGAGGATGTAGGATTGGCTGACCCTCAAGCTCTAACGCAGGCCGTGGCTTGTTATCAAGCTTGTCATTTTATCGGGATGCCTGAGTGCAATGTGATCCTTGCACAATGCGTAGCATACTTGGCTTTGGCTCCCAAGTCTGTTTCTGTTTATAAAGCACTTGGGTTTGCACAGAAAGTAGTGAAAGAATCAATTGGACAGAATGAGGGGGTTCCTCTTCACTTGAGGAATGCACCAACTAAACTAATGAAGGATCTTGGGTATGGAAAGGGATATATTTATCCTCCGGACAATCCCGACTCATTGTCACAGATTTACTTGCCTCCTTCACTTATCGGTTACAAGTTCCTCGACTGGCCAGATACTGCGAGCTAGGCCTTGTTCTTGTCTCTTCACAATATTTACAAGGTGTTTTTGTGGAAAAAGTATCAATTGATTTTTCCAATATGGTAAAAGAGAACCTGAAGATCAACAGAACCAACTTTGGTTATGGTTTGCCTCTTTTGTATTTAGCATAATGTAACTTTCTTGTTAGTACTACTGGACCTATAGTACCTCGAGTGTGCCATCGTGTTGTTTGAAAGGGGAAAAAATGTGGGGTTGGTACCACTTTATTTCAGATATTTGTGAGAATATTGGTTTTGTTTCGGGTTGGTTTAGTTTATATTAGAACCGAGATAATGTGAATATTTTATTAAATTAGTTATAATGGTGGGTCAGTCATCTAGCTGGTATCACTTTTTTCGGATCCTTGTCAGCTTGGTACTCATGATACACACTTCTTTAGTTCAAAACAGAGTCAAATGACTTTCATGAGACTCGCCAAGATGATTCAAACTTAACATCTTAGAGATGATTGACAGAGGAATCTGTTTAGCTCAATCGATCAGTTTCTTCTACTCTGCCTACTATCAGCTTAACCATGCCCTACCACCAAGAACAGATTCTTGCCATCTATGGAGAGGAAGAACTTCTTCAACAAAAGAAATCGCAGCTCCTAGTTCGACAGTTTGCTCCACATCTTAAGTTAAAGAGTTCCGACATACTATTCTATTATGATACTGAACACTTGGGGAACTTCACTACTTTGAGCTTTACATGCCTAGAAAAAACAAGGAAATAGGACATCTTTGAAAAACTATTCACCACAACAGAGTACACGTGGGTGGTGAGGACTGACTAAATATTCTCAAGATGTTTTAGGAATGCAAAGTTGGTTCAACTCAAGTCTCCTACACTATTTCAATTTCTTCAATGAGCCAAGTCAGCATTCTCGTGCTGCTTTCGACTTATCAAGCCCCACAACTTTAATGAGCTAACAGCAAGCAATGAGCCCCAATCCCGACTACCATCACAAATTAATCCCAATCCTACGACCCCACCATCATAGTATCGCTTTCAACTTCACAGACAGTGTCAAAATTTGGTACTGCTAGTACATGGCAGCCAACTCCATGAAAGGGTAACAAAAAATATACAGAATCTGAATTCTGACATGAAGAAAAGCTAGCCATCACCGAGAAGATGGTAAATTAGTAACACTAGTCCATCTAGAAATGTAAGGTAAAAACCTGTACTTTGGAGGGGAAAATCCTCTGACATGAAACGAGAAGAAAATACAAAAATAAGTAAATAAAAAAAAAAAGGAAGAAAAATACAAGTTTGAGATGTTATATTTACCAACGAAAAATCTAGAAAGATCTAGATAGTTGTGAAGTATAAGGCCACAAAATCAAAGAATCATTTTTCTAGCCTTGACGGCGCACCCTCTCAATAGAGAACTAAGTTTCTGATCTATAGACTTCACTATCAAGCTCCACTCATAATGTATGAATGAAAAAATTGTGCATAGTGATAATAAATGAAACTCCTGCATACTTTCTATGCAACTTTACACCGTCACAATGAGGTCCATTAACTAAGCAGTTCACGACTATAACTTACCTACCTCACTATGAAACAGTATTTCAAATTCTCGGCCCTACTATATATACAAATGGGTCATCAAGAATCGGCAGCAACCTCTGCAGCACGCTGCCTCATCATTTCCATTACAGCAGCCCTTCGTCGTGAATCAGACTGCTGCTGCATCCTTCGTGTGTGTTCCCTCAAATCTCTGCATCAAAGTTGAGAGATGTATAAATACAATTTCAACAATAAAAATTAATGTTATATGGAGTGGAAGTGAAAGAGTGATGAAAACCTGCAACGTGGTACATTGCACTGAGATTCTTTGCATGCTCGGGAATGAAGCTGAAGGAGAGACCACATTTTCTTACAGAGAGCACAACCTCCAGAAGCACGTACTTTGCACACAAAACCATGCCGGAAAAGTCCCTTCACCTTGCGACAGTTTGGATATTGGCAAAGTGGAGAACGGCATTGAGAAGCATGTACCAGGAGGTCAAGCATTTTCCTAAGCTGCAAGTCCAAAGAAGATGAATTCTCTTCAGTTTGTGTTTCAACAAGTCATTGCTTCCATTCCATGTTACATTAAATCATGCTTAGCAAAAAAGAAATTATTCTAAGTGCAAGAAGATAGACCATAAGAATGTAAAACCAGCAGCACGATGTGAAAAGCCAGAAAAACACACAAAAAAGGTTAAAATACCTGCATAACTCTTAATTGCCTTGCTTCTGTGTTTTGTTCATCACGTTCTTTAGACTGATTATTGGTCAATTTATGAGGGTGATCAACTCCCCCATCTTTTTGATAACAAGAATTGCATACATCATACTCCGGGCACGTCTCACAGTGCCAACCTTGACCAGCTTCAATATCTAGGTGACATACATAGCACGTTGTTACAAAAGCTGGGGCAGTAGGATTGTGAAGATGGTAGAGGATCATCATTGAGGAATGCTTAGCACGGCGCAGGGTATCGTATTGATAATGATTTCCTTGGCAAAGGCTAAGAAATGCCTGCCTGGTATCAAAGAATTCACTCTCTAATATCTCATCTCTGTCTTTGGTATCAACAGGGACATCAGTGATTTCAATCTGCAGTTTTACCAATTCAAAATTCAAATACTAAAGCTACGTCCCTGAAGAACACAGGAACAACATTTACTAGGATAAAGAAACACTGACTGAATAAAATATGTGCTTCTCCTTTTGGTTGATAGGATGTCTCTCTCTGTCCTCGCGTTTTTGTTCAGATTCATAGCACCTGTAAGGGGAAAAATCATGAGAACAAAGGTATACATTTGTTGGACCAAAGAATCAAGAAATCCAGTTATTTAGTTGGTGAACTTGAGAACCATCGGTTTTGATCAGATCATTTCAATAGTTATTGCTCGTAATTCACAATTTTACACTACTTATCCATATAAAATTTAAACTACAAAGTTAGCATGATATGAAAATGAATAAATAACCAGGCTAGAGACAGAAGTGATGCAGCAATCTAATTCTATATGCATAACTGCATAAGTAGTTGTCCGCTACTATATGATCACTTGCTACACAGCCACTTACATCCTCATAATCATGGTCACTTCTCCTGTAAGTAATTTTAAATCAACTAGAACAAAATGGTAAAAATCCAAGGCCACATGAACAGACATGTTAACCTTATAAAATTTCCAACTCAAAGTTGGCAAAGTGAATAGAAGTACATAGCATCACATCACAATGCAGAAAAAGGATGTTGAGTTACAGACACTACGAAATATTAATGTCGAAATACTTCTAAAATGAGGAGGGCTTACAGAAGTATATTAGCTAAAACTAAAGCCAAAAGGAGGATTTGCATGTTGAGGCAAGAGTATACCAAAAGTTATATAGTATCAAATGAATCAAAGATGCGAAGAGAACTGTTCAGAAAATATCTCAGGAAATGGAAAAGATAAATAGATATTTAAACCATATTAAGTATGCTAAAGATCAATTCAAAGACATTGCTTCATGGAAATGAGATCATAGAAATATGCAGGAACTATGACAAATTATTTAATGGAAGGTTTAACATGGATCTTGGGGATTTGTCAAACTCTATTTAAGAAAAACATAACAGTACTACAAGGATTTGTATTTGACAGTGACAGATTGTTCGCAGATAAACTTCATTACTGTGCAACCACAACTTTCTTCCCCATCTTTACAATTACAATTCTAACCTATCAAGCTCTCTCCCTTCATATTCCTCTTTGCGTAGCATTTAAAGTGGTGTAGGATCAATGACAGACAAACTTAATATCTCAAGGATACATGAAATAATAACCTATTTAGGCAGCAATTTCCATTTTCAATCAAATTTTCATGTCAGTGAATAATAGATCCAGTAGGTTGAAGAGACAGAATCATCCACCTCCACCCCCATAATGGGCCCCACTACCCACACACAGAAAAGGGCACGCGGGCGGGCGTCAGGATTGTGTCTGTGGGATAGTACAAATATGAATTACATTTATTCCATAAATGTATATCTCCAGCATATGAAAGGAGGACAGACAGCTCCAAAACAGAAAATACAGGGAATAGAAGTTTTTGAAAAAATAAAAAGAAAGAAATTATTTTAATTAGATTACATCAAAAATCAGGAAAATCCTTACTTGTCACAAAGATGAAAATTTTTACACTGTCTGCAAACCCAACGATTTCCAGACACCATTAAAATGCAGCAATGGTTACATGAATGCTGCAGGTGAACCATGATGAAATCCTCTTTCATTGGAGAAATCGTCTCGCCAAGCTACAAAAGCAAAGAAGTTCATATGAACCAAATGAGAAAATGAAGGCAGTGGCTTCTACTTCCAAAAATTGGTAGAAGAGAATCACTGACGGAGGAAAAAAAGGTTAGAAAAAAAAAAATTTAAAATGTATACTCAAATTAGCAAAGAGAACAAAGAAACAGCATTAGAAAAAAGAAAGAGAAACTAAACTGTTGGAAGTAAATAGAAAATAAAAATGTTCAAGAACTTACCATGTCCTGTTTCGGCATAATAACTATATGTAATTCACAAGTGTTCAAAATAAACTTATTAATAGAGGCATTCAGACGTAGGGAAAGAAAGTTAGAGAGAGACAGAGAGAGAGAGAGAATAAGATTACTTTATGCATTAAAAGCAGGTCCTTTGATGCATTGCCTGAAAGATCAATTTGGCCTGATGCCTTTAAGGCTCTCTTCGTAATGGTCTTTTTTATAGTTCCCTTCTTGTACTGTTTTCTCCCATCCTCTTCTTGCTGTAGTTGATATATCATGTCCTCTGCAGCACCAGGCCAATAATCTCCATCAAAGTAAGGCAACCGAGCTGCAGTCACCTTTGCTTTACATTCACCAGTAGAGATAAAGAAATGGTCGTATAGATTAGCAAGATCAACTACAATATTTTCCTTTGAAGCTTTTCTTAACATTGACAAGTACCTGAATTAGAAAATACAATCCAAGTCAACCAAAAACAACTGAGAGTAGCACCTATTTTTATAAATTTATATAGTCTCATTTCAGACAGGTATATATCTTACCACTCCCTAAGCTTATCAGATTTTGGTGTTTTTTGAATTTCTGGGTGGCAATATAAAATGTAGTCTTCACCCTTCAATGGAGGGCACGCCCATATGTAGCAGCTTGTGAAACCACGCAATTTGCAATATTCTAAATATCCAATCTGGAAAGAAACTAGAAATATCATTAGGATATTGACATGATGAAACACTGAATCATTTTTTTACCTAAAAGAATATGCTAAAAGAATGGTGTATAAGAGCCAACAAATCAAAAACTTGCCAAAATTTCATGGTACACAAATGTCCGAAGAGCCTCTCCTGTCACCGTCTTGACCTCTGGCCGGAAATACTTAACAGAATCTAGATATGAAAGATATACTCGGCGATGATTTGGCTGCTGACATTCTGATCCAAATTCTTGAACATACATGCCAAATAAGCATACTTCAACACCTTCAGTTTTTTGAAATAATAGTACCACCTGGAAGATGGAACTTTTGGTTCATAACTCAAGTAATTGACAGAGTCAAAGCAATAATCATAATCTTACGAAATATTAGTTTTCATGTCGAATTAATGCAAGGAAGTATTTCAATTTGAATTATTCCTAAAGGACGACCACAAAATGGCGCATCTGCGGCATGTGGCGCCCTTATTTCATTTATCATATTAGCTCAAATCCAAAAAAAACTGTGGAATGGACAAAAGAACAGATTTTTGAGGCTTTCCACTGAAAAAAATATGGGATGGGTGGGAGATGGGCATTGAGATGGCATTTATTAGTCACGCAAAATATAATGTAACACCTTAGATTTATATGGGAACTCTGTTGGATAATTCTCCTCTTGAAATATTTCAAGAAACCGTGGTTTGACTTCCAACTTTTTGTCCACTGATGACACAACTCTTACAACAAGTGCTTCTGCTCCTGGAACCTGGCAAATTCAATATAACAATATTTACTTAAATAATTTAAAAAGAAATGAAATAGAAGCACTGTTTAGTATAAAAGCACATTCTCCTCTTTAGTTAAGGTTGCCAAAATTACAACTTCATCTTGTTACTTGTTAGATCTGAAAGATTCTTTCTGGAACAGTTAATGTACAAGATCCATAATCTATTTTTGGTGTAGCATGGAAGTTTGAGTAATGGTGAAAATTTCATTTATAAATGTTGATCCAACTCCTTAAACATCACTATAGTAGGATAATAAGAAATCAAAACACGCAGGGCTGTCTCATTAAGTAAACCATCATATCATATCATTACAAAATAAAACATTGGCTACTGTTCCATATAACATGGCAAGTCAACTGATTCACCTCATCAAAACTTTTCCCATGAAGTCTAGCTCTGTCCTGTCTCTCTTGCATCAGCCGTCTAAACAATCGTTGCTCAATGTGATCGCTCAAAATTGTTCTTGGCAAATCTTTTGCTCCAAGAACAGAATTTTGCGGTAATGGCACACGTTCTCCTCTTTCAACTTCTGCTACATAACAATTTGGACAGGTGTAATCAGCTTGTCCACCATCATTCCTTCGGCCATTAAATAATGCACATATTTGATGTTGCCATGCTTCACAGTTATCACATTGAACCCACTGCACAAACAGATAGTTAATATCTCAAATGATCATTTTATGAGAAAAAGAATAGTACTTGCTGTATTTGACATACCCATTCCTCAGTTTCCTCGTCATTTTTCTTCTTCTCCATCTTCGCCTTTTGAATGGAAGTTCCATCTACAGCAATGGTGTCCCCACGAGCCTCATTATAACATGGAATGCAGAAGCAATGACGAGTATCACCAGCTCCATTGGTATAATACATTGCATTTCTTTTAATGCGAGCACCACAAGGTGTGCAATATATAGGTGGTGGTTCAAAGGTAAGCTTCTCAACTGCACACAACTGACATGAATTTTCACTCATTGAATTCTTCATTGCTTGATTTTTTTCTGCTTTTGCTTTGCTCTGTAAAGAAAACATGAATTAGAATTTCATTGCCAAAGAATGGTGAATTACATTTATGCAGCACAACTACGATATTTCTAAAAACTCTTTAAGAATGTTGGTGAAGACAAAAAAGACTGAGATCAAATCCATGACAAGTTATTTACATCCCCTTCCCTTATACTTCTGGTTTACTAGTGGATGAGTAGGGAATCATCCAAATCCCCATCTAGGCACAGGTGGAGCATTGGTTAAAACAAAAATAAAAGAAAAAAGAACTGAGAATTATAATCAATTATTGTCAGCAGGATCAACTAAACTTGTGTTAATCTGAGAAAGGAACATAACCAATCTTCCATCAACTGCATATTCCGTCGATCAATCCTACCACGACCAAGGATCATTTAAGTAACTTATTTTTATGTAAAAAGAGAATCAACCTTGATTACGATAAAATATATGTATCAAGAATGAAGGGAGCAGATTTAATTCAGAAGCTGATCTTCCACTTTCTTCCCTCATCCCCAGCCGATAAAGATGAGCACAGTGTAACGTGGTCAAATCTAATAATGTGTTCAGCATATTATGTATGACAAATGTTAGTTTAATAATCAGGGAAATATAAGGAAGATGAGCACAGTGAAATATGGTAAAATTTAATAACATGTTCAGTTAGGCATATAATGCGAGACCAATGTTATTTCACTAATCAGGGAAAATAATTACTTCCTGTTGTATTGATTGATTGTCCCTAATAATAGAAAATGTCCTTTTTTGGTAGTTGCATACTAAATTTTTGGAAGAAAAGATACCCAATTCCTTCTGAGTCTTATAACTTCTCCTTTCTTTGGTAGTCGCATACTAATTTATATTCTACAACGGCAATAAACTTTCATGAGAAAGACCATCAACATTTATATCCAGCAAACATCCAGGAGAAGCCATGTAAAAGTCATTTTAACAAATTGTTAAATGAAGAAATGCATCATGTTTGACAGCAATTTTATGATGCAGAATAATGAGATCATGAGAGCCCCATAAAAAAGGCAATCTATGTGGGTCAACAGACAGACCTGGCCAACCCATTGTCTAAGGCCTGTAATGTGCTCCCGGACTTGTTCAGGGGTGAACAATTCTATCAGCGATACTCCCTTTACTTTTGGTTTCCCAGACTTGGATGAATTTTCAGAAGGTACCGATGTACTTTCCTGTTTAGCATGGTCCAGTTCCTTCTCAATCTTGATACCCTCATGTTCACCAAATCCAGTAGGATTGTTTGAGATGATAGGAAATACATCCGGCCTTTGGTTGTAGGTATCGTGCAAATTATCATTTACCATCTCAATACTCTTAGTCTTAGAACTTAACTGTCCATCACTTACAGGAATTTCCATCTTTACTCCTGTGTCATAGGATTCCATTGGCATGTGAGAAACATCATGTTGTGCATCAGAGAGGGGATCAGGTTCATTTACAGCAGGAATTGGTATAACCGAGCGTTCACTTTCAGACGGAATGGGTAAGGAGGTATTTTCAATCTTCAACCGTTTAACAGAAGGCTGTAAGTCTTCTGGAGTTTCAGTTATAACTGGACTAGTCTTGAGTGCCAACCCACCATCATTTTCAGCTGAATTATAGGATTTATGGTTTTCATTCGAAGAAAAATCAGAATCTGCAAATGCCTTTAGATGTAACTGCAGAAAATTCTTAACAGGAATGCAAACAGGACAACTTGCTTCCCTACAGATCCTATGGTGATTAACTAAAACCTTTGTACGGCAGCAACGTGGATACAAACATTCAAGTATATTGCATCTTTCTATATGACTCAACAATTTTTGAGCTGTAATGCAATTAGGATCTTGACAATTGCCTTTTGGAGCACGGCAAGTACGAGCATGGCGCAAATACAACAACCATCTTCGTTGGTTCTTGAATTGCTGTTCACGATTAAGGTTACTAGATCTACATACAGTGCCAGTAGAATTGGGAGGATTTGGAGATTTAGTAGCATCAGATTGTCCAATCATAGATTCTTCTGAGGATAAATTATTCCTCTGAGCAATAAAGTTCCCTGTTATTCTCTGGTGAAATTCACCATGCATATTTTGATCATCTTGGGCTCTCCTTGATACGTGAGACACATCTTGAGACTTGGGGTAACATTGATCTTGTGGTGCTGCATCCATATGGATGCCACCAGAAAGGCTGTTAAAACCGTTTTGAGTGTTAGCGGCAAATTGCTGCAGATGCAACAGCTGTTGCATCTGATCTGAAGTTTGAGTATGAGATGAAGACATATCTTGTTGGTAAGACAGATGTGAAGTACCTCCAGAATGGCCTTCCATAGCATTCTGTGGGTACTGATTCTCCAAATCAGAAAACTGGAATGTCTTAGAGACTTGCAAGTTCAGACTTTCCTCTTGATGCTTTATTCCAGGTTCGATCTTTCCTTCAATGCCTACACTACACGATAGCTGCGACTGTCCTAATGTGTCATTCGTTAAAAGCTGGTGATGCTGACTTTTCTGCTTTTCCTGGAGTTGATGTTGACCAAATTTCTGCTGCTGAAAATGGTGAGATGGTTGTTGATATTGTTGTTGTTGAGATTGCACAAGATTTTCTCTAGCTGAATGCTGCGATTGGAAGTTCATCTTGTCAGATTGAACAAATGATTGTGTCTTCATACTTGTGTGTAGAGTAGATTGCATATTTGAACGATTGATCATCAAATGAGAGTTTGTTTTGGGGATGGACTGCAAGGATACAGCAGTCAAGCTCTGACTGTTCATCACTGACCCAACAGAGGTTACAGGAGAAAGTATATTACCAGACCCTGAAGCCTCAGCTTTTCCAATTCCATATCTATCACCTATAAAGTGGGTTATTTGCAGTTAGAACACAAGTAGAAGGAAATAGAGATATCACATTCTTCATATTTCCCAAAATACAACATATCTCAACTGTTTGGAACAAATTTGGAGAGAGTCAGATATAGTAAGAGAGGAGAGAGAGGAGGGAGATGAAAGTTTAAATACCCTGCATTGCTGACTGTTGATGTTGATCGAAATGTTGTTGCAAGGGTTTGGGGGAGTTGCCATATATTGTTCCTGTTAAATATCCCTCAGAAGCAACTGGACCGTTCATCACAGACATATTGTTTCCCATCGTCCCCAACTCCCCATCTAAGGGCCCGTTTGATGGAACATATGATTTTTGCTGCAATGTAGATCTAAGTCCACCCATGTGGCCACCGATATTATGCAGAATACGACTATTTTGACCACCAACTCGTTGCATTTGCAACATTGGCTGTGATACATTAGTGGATTCAAAAGCTGGAAATGGAACCATATTATTAGAGGACTCCATTTTTATCAGAGACTGATTATTAGCATTACTATTTATATCATTGTTATCTGAACTAGAAAATCCAGGAGTGGGAATCATTTGGCTTGTCATTCTCTGAACACTCAAAGATGTTCCAGTGTTATTGCCAACAGAGTTAACTGAAACCCCCAATGATGATGGTTGATATCCATTAGCTAAAGCACCTGCAGAGAAATATCTTGTGAGAGAGAAGTGAAAAAGGTAAGTATTAGCTTTAGTCATTAACATAGATCAAGAGACTTTTAAGTACCATTAGAAGAACTAAATGAACCACCAGACACACTCCCAAAAGGTCCATTTCCAGTCGGCAACAAGTTTCCAGAATTGACAGTGGAATATGCAATTGTTTTAGAACTACTGTTACCAACAACAGAGCTATCCACAGATGACATTCTCTTCAGGCTTGAATTACCAGTTTGGGGTAATCCAGGAGTTGGAATCATTGTACCCATGGAAGACGGTGTATTAACTTGTGAAAATTGCTGGTTGTGATTAGTCGTTGATGGTCCTTTAATAACAAATTGCAAACGTCTTTCCAAGGTTGCAAGGTTTAGATACTCCTCCTGATAAAGCAAGAAAAGTAGGGAGATAAGATACGGACATAAGTACATGGTAGCCAATCAATAACTTCATTAATATAAGAAGCTCCATAATATGCTTTTTTAAGAACAACAATAGAAGTTCCTTGTCTGCTATTACCAGAAAGATTATAGCTCATGTAGAATGTTATGCAGTGTCGATTTATCTTTGATACGAGGTATTATCTTTTTTATCTTGGGATCATGTTCATCAAACTTTACGCAACATGATAGTAAGAAAATTGTATGAAGAAACAAAATAGAACTACACAAACCTTGGACATAGCAATCCTGAATATACCCTCTTCTAAGCGCCTTGCTAGGTCCAAGATATTTTTACTGGTTAACTCATGAGATTGTTGCCTCCGCTGCATGAGATATTCAATTCTAGAGAAAAGGAAATTAAGAATTTTATCAGTACATATTATATCTGATCCCAATCAGGAGCACTAACATGTTTATGAAGTTCTGCCAAAAGTAATTTTGTACAATTAAAACAAAACTACAAATGGAATTAGAAGAACATGGACTCAACAAAATTTTTCATCAAGACCAGAATAGAAGAGGAAGAATGGGATACATACATTTAGAAAAATATTAAAACATGATGCTAAAAAAAAGGCAATAAAACCCATATGAAAATTATGCAGTCTCCAGGGAAATGTACATTTTAGTCCAATTCAAAAGACAAAATGTAACTAGCAATTGCCATGTAAGTAACGACCCAGTTACCTTGAGATTGATGTATGTGTATCATATTAAAAAAATCATAATTATAAGAGAATCATTTGACATCCAACAAAAGATCATAAAATTGTTCAAATTAAATAAATTTGCTATAAAAGAGAATGAATAATGACATTTTTCCAAGAATCCAAATTTCTTATTGAGAGATTATTTAGTTTCTATAATTAGCCACCATAATGAAGTAAAGACGCTGACTAGTTTTCCTCATTCCAGCTCACTATTAGGGAGACATAGGGCCTGTTCGGTAGAGATTAAAATCGGATTAAAATTGAAAAACTAGCCGTTATTGTTGACTTTTATTAGACGAGTGGAACCCAATAACAGCTATATTTTCAATTTTAATTGGATTAAAATTCCTACCAAACGGGGCCATAATATGGTTTTATACAACACAACATAAAAATGAAGTCGACCAACTTTCCTTAATACAGTTCACAAGCCATTGTACAAAAGGTAAAGGCAAACATGTCAAAACTACCCACGTATCGTGATAAAGGGGGTTGACCACACTTAGCCCCTGTTTGGTGGCCATTTTTTTTGGAAAAACATTGTTTTGAATAGTGAATATTTGGAGAATATGAGGTTAAAAAGTAGGGAAAAGTTTTGGGTTTACGTGTAGAATATTTTACTGCGTGAATGTGTGGTTGAAAATGAGTACATAGAAAAAAGAGTTTTGAATAATGGGAGACAAACAGGGGCTTACAGCTAGGTAAAGAAGCAAATTTTGTTTTACTGTAAAATGGTGATTTTCTCGAGAAAAGAAGAGAGCTTAACTAACGATAAATTTTCCAATCACTGAGAAGCTATTCAGGACTTCAGTCCCACTCATCCTGATGTTACAAGTTAGACACTACCTACCTACTTAAAAAACATTGATTTAGAAAGTGGCCTTATATTCTCTTAAGAGCTTGTTTGGGAGAGATTTTTTGAAAATCATTTTCAACCCACACATTCTATGGAACTCATAAGTTTTTCCTACTTTTAGCCACACATTCTCCAAAAAACATTGTTCACTTGGAAAAATCTCTCCCAAACAAGATCTTAATCTGAATCGTGAAAGAATTGATTATCATCTATAATATAGAATTACTAAAAGGAGCAGAACAATGGTTCCAAATAATCAAGCCAATAAATTATAGTGAATCTATGTTAACGTATATGGAACTTTTTCAGGAGCAGAACACAAATCCAACACATTAGACTTCAATATCGCCCAAAACTAAAAAGCATGTAGTAATATCTATCAATCTTATTAACCGCCGCTATTGTCCTATCCATCAAAAGAAATTAATCAGTAGGAACAACAGTAAAAAGAACATCTCTGATTGACATAGATAAGAAAGAGTATTACATCTTTTCTGTCATAAACCTCCGTGCTTCAATATATTCAGGGTCCATGTTCTGCACACGACGATGCAAACTAGGATTTTGCATCTGACTAGGCAGAGCAATATTTTGCTGGGGTATCCCAGTCAACAAAGTACCAGCTTGGTTAAGTGCCTGTTCTGAGATCTGGTCTGAAGGGTGTGCTTGCAAATTCATCTTCACCTTGTAACTTAATAAGTAAATAATAAGAATAATCAGTTTCACTATCTAGAGAACAAAAATATAGTAAAATAGTCGGAATGAGGCATCATAATCAGTCATGTCCCATCATAACAACACCCACATTGTCTAAACTAGCCAGAACACCTGCACTGAAATTAAAAGAAGAGAAAAAAAAATGAAAGATCAGTTTAACAGATACAATGTGAAAATATCGCAAAGTTAATGAGTGAATGAGTCATGAGCCAACAGAACATTCAGGAAAGATATATGTCTCCAAAAAAAATAATGAATAGCTGATGATAATGACGTCTCTGCAGGGGCCGGCTGGTGACTTATTTGGGGGTAATGCTTGGTGGGAAAGAAGGATGGGAAGAAAGGACAGCGGGTTGCACCAATGTTTTACAGTATGTTCTGCGGAGAAGGTAAACAGATGAAGTGGAGGTTGCAGTTCGGGGGTTCGAATAAAAAGATTATGTTTTCTTTTCTGGTCAAAAGAAGGAGTATTAGGGATAAACAATGTCATTTTCAGGTTTTCTTTGGAAATTAGGGTGAAGGAAGTAATGTGGAAGTGGACAGTTTTATGGTACAAAGCAAAACGGGATACGCCCAATCATTATGAAACAGAGAGTAATGCCTATTACCTACTTATTTTGTGAATTTGGTCACTTAAAACAAAGTTAAACCAAAAAAACTATAAAATAGTCACGATCCACGGCGATCTTTTTCCCTAATAATGTCCAACAAACCAGGAGCATAAATAAGATTAAAACTTGTTCTCATAATATCAAGAAGCAAAAAATGGTTTACTTGATCAGCCTCGAGGTTCCTATTTACTAAATGCCATTCGGTTTATATTCAATAAATACACCGCATTTACTTGTTAACTTTGACTTCAGGAATTTATTTTGTAGAAAGAGAAAGATAATATTTCATCTTACTTAGCTGCTCAGGTCAGAATCTGCTTTTTAGCAAACTAAGCAGCATTTAATGAATAACAAAAACAGAAAAATTCAAAAAGAATAGCAAAATCGTCCACAAATCCAAATTTTCCTCCTCACATTTCAGCTTTAACTAAACAAGAAAATGAAATTCTAGGACTATCCATTTTGGGATTTTCATGATCACAAACATCAATTCACATACAGGCTCCAATTTCACGTGCACACAAAATGATCAAGCTAAAAAACTATATCAGGATTCATCGAGACAAACTTTGAGATGGGAGTCATCCGAATTGGGCCATGCTAGGGTTTCATCATATTGGGGAAAAACAATTCAGGGCTTAATTCGATCAAGTTTAATCTATATTTTCAATTGAATCAGAATTAGATAACAATAAATAGTAAATTTAACAAAATTAAACTAAAAATATACTAACTTACCGATAATCAAAACAATTGATGAAACTGAAAGCGCAATGAATATGAATATAACAAATTCGCCAACAAGCAGTGAGCTAATTCCAGCATTTGAGTTTCATCCAGCATCATGAATTAGGTTTTTTCGGAGAAAGATTATTTGCAGAATTTGGGCGCGATTTATTTCATAAATAATGAGGTTATTTTTTTATTTTTTTTGGCGCAGAATGTAATATCTTATTTTATTTGCCCCTATGTTACTACTTAATATGGTTCCTGTCAATTTAATCCCTCTGAAGGATAGTTTCTTTCATTTTGGTCCTCATAAGATAAGTAATTTCTCTGTTTTCTCCCCCAAAATATAGTGAATTATGGAATTTATGACTTTTTGCTCTGAAACACTCTAATTTTCACTTGGTTTATTTTTTGCATTTATGAGTTTTGTGTTGAAACTTTTTATGATTGCCCCTTGAATTTATTTCTTATTTTTTTCGATTAATGTTCAAATAAGAATATAATAAATTTCAATTGAAATTAATAAATTGGGGATGTCTCTCTCCTTCATCCCACTCATCCAACCCTTTTCACAAACTTATACACTGGTGAATCTCTTGGTCAACAATCGTTCAAAGTTGGTATAGGCTTGTCACGACACCAATATTAATATAGAAACCTAGATCGGGAAGTGGTTGAATTCCCTTTTGAGCTAACTATGAACAGAGTGATGTTAGCATGTTTGAATTTAAGAGAATACTTAAGGTGTATTAGTAGTTTATTTTCAAAATGACTTTATATTGACCTTAGAACTCTTGATCTATTCTTACGATGTTGATCTCCAATTGACGATTCACCCATGACGAATAGGATGTAGGTGACCTAGATCGTGCATTTTATTTTCTTTAATGATCTGATCCGTATCTATTTTCTATTTCGGTAGTCCGACATGTATAGGAAGGGACATGCGTCTGATTAACTAGTTGGTAAGGTAATAGATTATCAAGGCTACGATCTGGTGCAAACACAGGTAATAATTAATATTTATCAACCAAATATAGTCGCTATTGGGTCTCACCCATCTAATAAAAGTCAACAATAATGGATAATTTTTTAATTTTAATTCGATTTTAATCTCTATTAAACAAGCTCATAATATTGTACGACGAATTTCGTGTATTAAAATACAGAAATCGTTACAAATTGTATTTTGAAAAATACAAATGGATAACAATCTTCTTATAATTGCAAAATTACAAGATCATCTGATTAATAATCTGAATGTTTGAAGACGATGAGTTGTGTAACTTGAATCCTATATTTCGGGGTTTGTTGAGAATTTGATTTGTTGAGAGCTTGATTTGTTCAACACTTGAATTTCAGAGTTTGGATTTGCACTTCGAAACTTGGACTTGATCTTGATTTAATTTGAAGAAGAATTTGATCTTCTTGAATTTGCTTGATTTGAAGAAGATTTTGATCTTTTTCGTGTTTGTCGGGCTTGGAGTTGAGAGGATTTCTTCAACACTTAGTTGTTTTCTCTTGCACTTTTCTTCCCTCCTCTGTAATGAACATTTGATTTTATTTATAGGGAAAATTCATGGCCAGTTTTGATAACCACTCAATTAATTCAATTAAATTGATTATAATTGAATAATTGTGGATTTTAAAGTAGTGGGATGTGCCTTTGAAATTTTATGGACCTCGGTAGACTTTAGTAAATTTAATTGAGTTAATTATTTAAATTGATCCAACCCATTACTTGTTATTATTATTTTTTATGTGTACAAATGTCCCCTCAAGATTTATTTATTCATTATGAAATAAATTAATTAATAAATTTTGATTTTCATTTTTTTAACGTAACAGTTATTTGATTATTTATTTATTTTACGCAATTCATAATTTACTTGATTTATTCATATATTTTTTTAACAGACTTTTTATGGTTTATGGTAAGTTGGGCTCTAGTGAAACCCGATATTTACCTATTTATATGAACAAATTAAAAGGTTTAGAAGTCAAAAGGTTAAATTTGTAAGCGAAGGTAAAATAAGATTCTTTCTTTACTCTCTCTCCTCTTTTTTTTTTTTAATAAATAGTTTTCTTGGTTTCCGCGTTTCTTTGCATAGAAACCAATTGGTTTCTGCGGCGCCTTTTACCTTTTTTTTTTCTCTCTCTCTCTCTGTTTCTGACGCGTTTTCACACTTTTTTTTTATTTAATGTTCTTGGTTCTTGCCCTTGAACTTTTTTTATGTTTTTTTAAATGACAGCGTAAACAGTGTCGTATACTGTTCATGTGAATAGTAAACTTTTTTTTTAAAAATAAGATTGAAACTAACATTCTTCATTTTTTTATTTTCAGAGATTCAACTTTTGGAATAAGTCTAAAATTTTGATGTTTGAGATTTTCTTGGTGTAGAATAGAATTTTATAATGTACTTATTTTACGGGTTCAGAAAACACTCAAAATCGCAAACCTTTTCATACACATTGAAGACCAATGACCAGGGGCGGACCCAGCACCTGGCCAGCCACCGCAGCCGCCCGTGCTGGGTCCGCCGAAAATTCTTTAAAGTTTCAGTCTTTGAGCAACTTCAGTCATTTCCGTCGGGAAGGAAACAGCAGGGAGGAAGAAGTTGGTTCTGGGGCTGGGCTAGAGTTTGGAGAAGCAGATTTTTGGGC